>JANHFJ010003052.1:55600-67171 GCA_032468195.1 Cerberus rynchops
TTCAGATACAGAATACATCTCCAGATTTATAAACAAATCCCTAACCCCAGGAAATGCCCGGGCTGGCACATTTCCACATACATTTCCACATATAGATATATATACATATATATTTATACACACACGCTAACCCACTGATATTCCACCCTGCTTTTTAATTAATTTTAACATTGATTTTTTAATCATTCTTGTCTTTTAAAATTTTATATGCTATTTTTATGTTTTAATATTTATTTGTACACCACCCAAAATCCCTATCTGCACGAGATGGTAAATTTCAAAATTGATAAATACTAAAAAAGTTCTGATGAGATTGCCAGTCCTTCAAAATGTGGGGAAAAGTCAATCTAAAGTTTGAGACTTCTTTTCTAGACTTTAGATCTGATACTCATCTGAGTGTGGAGATTGAAAGAATGATGGTTTATTCTGCTCTTGTAAGAGTATAAACTCTAGTTGCGTCCAAAGGGATATTTGTTAGGAATCTTTTATCTGTAAAGTGTTTCTTATCCCTGTGATTCAGATGGCTGCTGGAGACCAGAATATCTTGATGGATATTCTTGAAATAGAAGAAACAGATTTTGGATGAGGGGAGCAATTCTAGCATATGTTTCAGTATATAGGGAGTGGGGCATTGATAGTAAATTATGTTGACATATCTGTCAAATATGATCTGGATGGGGTGCAGAACACTGTTAACAGATTCTTTATGCTAATATACAGGGATGACGCGTGATGACCTGTTCAATACAAATGCTACCATCGTTGCTAACTTGGCAGCTGCTTGTGCCCAGCATTGCCCTAAAGCTCTTATCTGTATTATTGCAAATCCGGTAAGCACATTCCACCCATGTTCTTTGAGAAATATCATGCAAATATGTTGTGGTTGGCTGCATGGCTACATATAAGTCACATAAGGGAAATGTAGACACATTGCTGCCATTTTAAGCATATCTCTGTTTTTACTATAACTGGTAGAAACCAGATGGCCTACTGAGCATTAAACACAGACTCCCCTTGTATCCAAGAGAGCCGTATACATAGATTTTCATCACCTCAATGTTCATTCAGATTAGAATCACAGACTACCATATTCCCTGCTACAGAACAGAGAACAGCCAATTACTGAAGTGGTTGTTCAAAGGTAACAGATACTAATGGTAGAACTGTTTATGTAGAACTGTTATTTAGAACTGTTTATGTAGAACTGTTTACAAGGAATTCTGAATCCTATTAAAACGGTTGGTGGGGATCTATTCCTTTATATTTTTGTTGCCATTTCTACTGTAAAGGAAAAGTGCTGAAATTGAATAAAGATGGATCTAATTCCACTTATTGTTTTATGATTGTTTTATCATGTTATCTTCAAGATAATATTAAATATATAAACTTGAAATTCTGTTTTAAAACATTTTGGGTAAGAGCTGCTTCAAGGAAAGCTTAAAATATTTGAAAATTAAGATAAAAACCCAAAAAGAATGTAGTTATTTAAAATTGAGGCAATAAACTATTTTCATTTTTCAGGTCAATTCCACCATCCCAATTACTTCGGAGATTTTTAAGAAACATGGTGTATATAATCCTAACACAATTTTTGGTGTCACAACTTTGGACATTGTGAGAGCAAATACTTTTGTAGCTGAATTGAAGGTATGTTGGTAGAGTCAGGTTGCAATCAAAGGTGTCATTTTCACAGCAAAGCATTTTCCCTTGAAATGGATTCTTCTTTCTATCCTCCTGTCAGATTCAACAAAATTTATTTTTCCAAGCTTGACTGTTATAGTATTCTCTTGCTGAAATAAAATTGAGAAGAGGCATAGGCATAGAAAAATTTCAGCAACTACACCTTTTCTCCTTTAGAGCTAATTAGAGTTGTGTATATTAGGGCACTAATTTCCTGATTAATAGACTTCCTATAATATGATGAGGTGGGTCTGCATTGGTACTATAATGGAAAAGCTTGCAGCTGACTGTTTACATAAAGATTCAGGACATTATTATCAGTCTGGGAACCAATTAGTACATTTCTGTGTGCTTTCCTGGATCTGCTCTGGAAGAATCCGGAATTATCCAAAACAGATTAGGAATATATCAGTTGTGGGGCCATAATAATTTTTCTCTCATTACTAAGGTTTTTTTTGGTATATTTTAGTTTCTCCCATTGATTGATTGACCAAACAGGCATGGTCAAGCAATGTGATCATGAATCAGAATTCATTACCATTTTGGCATATATTTTGTAGATACTTTTTAATCCTACCTTTATTATTGTTATAAATAACAGAAAGGTTGAGAGCATTTCTAAACTCCTTTCTCCCCTATTTTCCCTACAACAACAACAACCCTGTGAGGTGTTTGGGACTGAGAGAGAGTGACTGGCCCAAAGTTACCCAGCTGTCTTTCATGCCTAAGGTGGGACTAGAACTCACAGTCACCTGGTTTCTAGCCTGATGCCTTAACCATTAGACCAATTTGCACATGAGCTAAGGCAAAGAATAAACTTTTCATTCTTTGATCTTGAAGGGTCATTGCTTATGCTCATAAATTTGTCCTTGTAATTTCAACAAGGGACTAAATTTTATATGCTAGTAAAAAATAAATGCTAGCAATCTCAGCAAGTCAAGGACATTGCTTATTTATGCCTTAGTGTTCCACGCTGTGAATGGATGATAAATACGTTACCAGCGGGTATGGTTTGGTGTGGTTTCTCAACCTTCAACACCCTACCCCTGTGATGATGAACCTATGGCATGCATGCCCAAAGTGGCACGCGTAGCCATGTTGCCTGGCATGTGCGTTTGCCTGTTTGTCTTCTGGGTTTCTGGCGTGCATGCATGCACAATAATCAGCTGCCTGCACGTGTGGCTGTGTTGAAAACCGGTGCGCCTATACGTGCTGGCCAGTTGATTGTTGGCTGCATATGTGTTCAAGAACCCAGAAGTTCAGCTTTTCCGGAGTGCGGTTCCTTTGCATGCGTGGCAGTGCTGAAAACCGGCATGCACAGAATCCGGATTTAAACTCTCCAGAAAGTGGGTGGGCATATTTGGTCTACAAAATGCCGAGCTAAAGAGACAAGTTAACAAATTAACATCTTGAGTGAGGACTAATCACATTCTGTATTTGCTGCAGGGAATTTTTGCCTATGAATATAGCTATCTATCTATTTATCTCTTAAGTGCTGACATCTTCTGTGGGCTATTAAGGAAGGTGGGGGCTGCTTTCTCCCTCTAAGAAAACATGTTTCTCCATTTCTCATCCAGGGAAACATATTCTTCCTTTTTAATATTTCTCAAAATATTTCATTCTTCTAAGAGAGGGGGTGGGTGCTAACTTTCTACAATTGGTGCCATTTTACTATGCCATATTATTATGAGAACAAACTAAAACAAATTGGAAAGAGGATCCATTTATCAGTGAGCAATCATGTGCTTGGCCACTCTGAAGCAATGCAAGAGACTCCTGTCCCAAAGGTGCTTTTTCAAGAGGCAACTAGACTTTCTGGAAACCAAGAATGTCCAGTTGCCTCTTGAAAAAAGCACCTTTTATGGCAGCCATGACCTGGATGACTGAAGAATCCCCATAGACTCCTGTGCTCAGTGAGATTCCTGTGTTCAATGAGAGAGCATCCAAGAGAAGCAATCATTAGATACATTTGCACCACTTAAAGATACCAGCTGATCTCACTCACCTCACAAGATATTCTTATGTAAATCATCCAGATTTAAGGAAAGATCACATGGCTCCAGAAAGGCAATAAAAAAATCAGACAGAATGCCAAGTTTGCATCCTGACTCTCAACAATTTTTTCTATGGCTATGCCAACCCTTCTGTAAATAGCTGTTCCAGCTGTGTTGGAAGCATACTCTAAAAAGCTTAAAATAACCTTTTAACAATCTTTAAGAAAGTCAAGCCCACATTTTGTAATTAATCCCCAAGCCCGGCAGAGGGCTGCAGGACGCTGAATGCTATCACACCCTTGGCCACACCCACCCTGGTCATGCCCATCCAGCCACACTAACCCAGTCAGTCATTAGGGCAGAGAATATGTTACTAAATTATTTGAATCCCACCACTGCTGTGCAATACTTTGTGCAATCAATGAAAGGGACTTTAGAATTATTGTCCTGAAAACATGATAGAATTCCTTTAGATCAAGCAAGTGCATTTATGTAATCCACTAGTACCATTTTGTCCTTTAATTATATCTCATTTCAGTCATATTCCACAATTTGGGTGGGCATTTTATAAAAAATAATCATAAAAATAATTCTGTCACAGCATCCAGTACCTAATACAACATGATGAACTAGATTCTATGATTTGCAGAGCGTATTTTTTTTACTTATCAATTCAATTCAATTCAATTCAAACATTAATGTCATATGTGTGCAGTGAAACTGAAACGAGCCTCCATTGGTACAATCACACAAAGCATAGGAACACAGAATACATTCAAACACAGAATACATCTCCAGACTTATAAACAAATCCCTAAGCCCAGAAAACGTATGAGACCTCCCAAACTATACTTGTACATCTTGAATTTAAAAAAGGGCCAGGATATATGAATTCTGAAAATGAATTGTTTAACTCAAAAAACAAAGTCAAACAAACTATACAGATATGTGTATAACAGAAAAGTATATATTAGGACAAAATATGAAATACTATTATACTAGTATTCTGTATGCTGTTTGTAAAACAGGAAATTATAACAAATGCATATGAAATCCATGAACATTAGTTCATGAAAATAAATGAAATTAAATGAAAAACAATTGTCAACTGAAATTTATCATTTTGTTTTCCTGAGAAAAAATAGAATTCTGCTGCAACCAGTCTATTCAAATTAAATAAGTTTGCATGAAATAACTTATTCTGCTAATCATGAAGAAATGAAGAAGCTGGTATGCCTGAGCCTTTATATTTGAGAAATCCTGGAGAATTTGTGTTGTGCTAAATCAGGGGTGTCAAACTCAAGGCCCATGGGCCGATTCTGGGCTGTGGGGATGCTTAGATGTGGCCCACAGGGCCAACAGTGAAGGACCAGCCTTTGCCAGAAAAAGGAGATGGGGGGGGACACAGCCCCTAGAGCTCTGTTTTCACTGGCAGAGGGTTGCAGGAGGCTGTTGCAATAAAAAATGGATGTTGAGCTGGCCACGCCGAATCATGTCCATGCCCCCACTCTCCCCAAGGTCAAACATAACCCTGATACAGTCCTCAATGAAATTGAGTTTGACACCCCTATGTTACATGAATGAAAGAGGGAAATTATCTAAGCGTTGAGAAAGGGAAAAAAAACTACTGTCAGATATATAAACATCAGCGCACAACATTATTTATTTATTAAATTTATCCAGCCATCTCTCTGCTACATGACCCTGGGTGGCTTACAACTGTTAAAGCTAAGCATAAAAAATTAAAACCGATGAGGTATGTGTGAAATAATCTTAGAATTAACTTAAAATGAAAATTGGAAAATCCTAATTCTCATTATGAGTCAGGATATCATCTAACTGATTTGCTAGTAAGTTTACACAGCATACTCATCAACATCTGTCATTCTAGCATACTACAGCATTGATTCTTTACGTAGCATCAATTCATGCACATATGATGTTACAACACGCATAATTTTTTGGAAGTTTTTATGAGGAGTCCTTACTGGAATAAATGTTGGTAAAATAATGTTCATACAATTCTATTATATTATTGATAAAATTAAAAGATCCCCAGATGAGAGCTTTAGCTTTTAACAATAGTATAATAAGGACTACAGTAGAAAAGCTAGCTAATTAGTAGCTTTTTAAAAAACACTATCAAATATATTATAAAACATTAAGAGAAACAAAATGTAAATAGACTAAATGTTAAAGTATGTGATAAAGTAATATATTAAAATGTAAAGCAATTAAAGAATAATTATTTTAATTGGGTAATGGATTAATGCCAGATCTTAGATCATATTATTTCTTGCCAAAAATTAAGAGTTGTATAGTATTTTTCTCCAAGAAGTGGAAATAATTTGCTGCATATGTTGTGCAGTGCATGAAAACCTTGATTGAAACATAATCCTATTTAAAGGAGACCTAGTGAAATCAAAGAGCCTTAATTTAATTATGGCTAACTTGTCCAGTTATTTCAGTGGATGTTCTATGACTAAATCTGGACCCAACCCAAACTGTTTCTTCTACTTAAACAGATACATAGGAAATGAAACACATGCATAACTGTGTTTTCTATCTATCCTAATACATAACAGGAATAGGTGTAACATTAAGGAGGAGGAGCTTTCTGCATAACCTTTAAAACTGGTCTTCAAGTAATTAAAATACAATTTAGGGAATTTGGGGCAATATGGAATCCCATGTGCTCCAATATTCTCCAAGGTATCATTTTTCTCTCCTGTAAATGTCCCACTGGAGGATTACTGTAATAAACTTTCTCTTCTATACTACAAGGCCAGACACACAGAACAATTCAGTAAAGGCTCCATTTCAAGCAAAGCAGAGCTTCTCTACAGGAATATAATATTGTTTGCTGTTGAGGAAAAGTGAATAAGAGAAACTCCAGATAAACCAAGAAAAATGGAGAAAGTAAACATTCAATAGTTATTAGCTGTCTGTTATCACCCTTCTCAGGTTTATTCTGTTGTACAGAGGATTATCCACTCTTAATCCTAATTATTCTTAGGAAAACATCATGTTTTGCAGCAGCAATCATATTAAATGAAAATGGTTGGTGCCATCAAGCTAAACTGAAGACATTCAGTGCATATTACGTTTTGACATAGATGTCTATGTTGTTTAGAAATAATATTGGTTTATTAAAAGAAATCTGTAATAGAATCTCTCACACTTCCTAGTAGCTAATGGGGAAAATAGTACAGCAACAACTTTCCTATAATAACAACAGCTGTCTATAAAATCAACTCTGTTTAACCACCTCTTTTTTAGCACGACAAATGTGAAAACACTAGATACTGTTCTTCCCATCTGTGATCTGTTTCCAACAAAAAAAGGGGTAATATTTTTCTCTCTTACCTTCATCAGACATAGGCTGAAAGAGGAGACCCCCATATCATTTTCAGTATACTGAAGCTATGTCAATCCTTTATTCACACAGGTCAACTCCCATAGCACCATACTAAAATTGTAGATGAAGTGTACAGAATTACCCAGCAGCTTGATAAAAAACAAAACAAAACAGCTTATTTCATCTAATCTTGCAACAGCGTGTAGATAGGACTGCAGAACCCAAACTGCAAATATTACAAAACAAAAATAAGAATTGCCCTGAGCAACCATCCACCAACAGGAAACAGTTATTAATGATATTAGGATTATTAAAGATGGAGGACAATTGCACTGTAATGCTAGATTTAAGTAGCTGTAGGGAGGGGCAAAACCTCTGACAATTAGTTCAATCAGCTACAGCAACATTTCAGAATAAAGGCTCATTTCTTTACAGATACTTGGAAAGGTTTAATGCCTGTCTTCTTTCTGATCATCAGGAGTTTTTAATGATCATAAATCTGCCCAAAATATAGTATGTGTGTGCAATGCAACTTGATAGAAAGGAACGAAATGTGTAGTGGTAATAGCCCCTTTTATGCTGGCTTGGCTGATGGCTGATATAAATGCAAAGGATGGGTGTTTTTTTTAAGGAAGAGGTGTGCTTTTTTCAGAATTCAATGGAACATACTGCTGGGAGCTGAGGTAGTGGTATAAAGCATTCACTCACTGAGTTATCTCTATTTCTGATGAATATGGCACTGTGGAAATAATGGATGGTATCCTGAAGAAAAGAAGCAAACTAGTACATCACAGTGCTATCCATCCCAAATCCTCCGAGTCAATCCAGAATGATAACCTGGTCAATGGTATCTAAAGCTGCAAAGAAGTCATTGAGGGCCAGGATGTAGGTATAACCCTATCCCACTCTCACTGGAGATCATCCAAAAGAGTGTCAATGCTATTTCTGCCTCATACGCAGCTCCAAATCTTGACAGAAAGGATCCAGATAATGTGCTTCATCCAGAGTTCCTTGAAGTTGTTGTGCAATCATCTGTCACAACAAGGGCAGGTTAGATCTGCATGAAAATTGTCCAGAACTAACAGTCAGATGACATGATGAACATTTTTTAATTTCATAACTTACAGACAGATTTAACCATAGTTTCAATTGGGAAAATTGAAACTTGACCATGCCAAGTCCCAAAACACCAGGGAATTTATAGAAGCCTGATATTCTGATAAATCTGCCATCAATAGACACACAGACATTAACAACATCAAAGCAAGCTCCGAGAGCACCAAGGTCCCCTCATAGTCATTTTGAGATGACTTTTTGAAAAAAAGAAATTGCACTAACATTATAGGGCAATATGCTGCTGAATCCACATACATCAAAGTGTTTTAGGCTATCTCAGAAGGTCATAGCTCACAAAAGGGTTTTAATACATTACAGCTGTAACTATCATGAACCTACTGTATATTTGCAAAACCACCCTTTCTCCCAAATCCTTTCCTCATTTTCTTTTCAAATCTTATATCTGTTTAGCTACTCAATGCATCTGATGAAATGAGCTTTAGCTCACAAAAGCTTATGCCTCTTAATAACATGTATTAATCAAAAATATACTACCAGGTAAATGTTGGAGAGGTTGTGTGTGATAAAAAAGCATACATGTGAGTTGTTTGGGAATATGAAAACATCCTTTTAAAATTTAATCAGAAGTTGTCTCTTCCGATAAGACAATCCTGACTAGAGTAGTTATCTCAATGCATGATTTTTGTCTATAACTATTTTTAACAAGGGAATCAAGTATAACAATCATAGAACATAAGACCTTAGCATAAGTTTTTGCTCTACATTAATCAGTATGACTTTAATGAAGCTTCATTTGTGTTTGTATTTTGCAAGCTACATTAATATTCAGTAAGCATATACAGCATTCATGCTTAATTTCTGAACTAGAATTTCTTGTCAAGACTTAATGGGCAATTAGTAGAACTGTTTAAATTGATCCCTTTAAATTGACCTGATATTTTATTAGAAGAGAGTGATAGATATAAGAAAATCATTGTCCTCAAGGTCCATGCCAATAATTATACTCTTAAATATCTGTACAGCCAAATATTAACTTTCCTTTAAAAGACTGATTCCAAAGAATTTTTTTGATTTGTCATTGAAAGTTATATTGAATGAAGAGTTAGGATCACTCTTTTTCTTGCAGATTGCAGTCATCTAAAGCGAACCAAAATGTTATAGGATAAAAAGTATTCCAAACCAAATGCCAGTGCTAAGATTTTGCTTTGGATCATTAACATTTAGCTACAAAACAATTTAGGAAATGTTAGTATTAACATAATTATATTTATGACCAAAGATTGATTATCAATTACATGTTTAAATAGGCAATAAGAAATAAGAAAAATGTTTTAAGTACATTCAATGAAATACTCTCAGCTACTAAAAATTTTTATAAGTTGACACCTAAGATGGCTACTGTTGAATAATTTGTATAATAGTTTTGATTTCCAGCATGATGATCAGACAAGGTGAAAAGTTAGGTTTGGGACTTAATGATTGATGCAGAATTGTCCACTCTGTTTAGTCCAGTATTTCTCAACCATGGCAACTTGAAAATGTACGGACTTCATCCCCCAGAATTCCCCAGTCAGCACTGAAGTCCATACATCTTCAAGCTGCCAAAATTGAGAAACACTGGATTAGTCTCGTTCCCATCAGATTTTAAATATAGGAGATATGTGAAAAATGCAGTCCTGAAAAGGAGCAAAATGGATGTGCAAGCTGCAGGCCTTTTATAGCAACACTTGATTGGCATCATTGTTTCTATTAAAACATGCAGGATAATGTAGGGATCAGTGAACAACGGCTCTGGTCATGAAATAACCATATCATAACAATAGATAGTAAAAGGATGAGGCTAGGATACCATTTAGAACCTGCATTTGTAACTTACACTGTTCACTTTTCTGATTCTTTCCCATAAGTAGCAATAAAGCAATTACACAGCAGCTGATTAGTGGGATATGCTATTTAGCAAAACTAGTTATTGTCCTAGGTACAATCTGCAATTATGTTTTTTATTTGTCAGTATGACTTAGAACTCTGATAGTATATGCTAACCAGTAATGATTAAGCCATTTGTCTAGATTCTTGGAGGCCCTTCCATCTCCAAATCCAGTGTCTGTTCTTGCCCTTTCCAATTCCAATTTCCATATAAGGCTATGTGGACCATAAGGTCATTTTATGTCACTTGGGGCTACATCAGAATAAGGAAACCAAACTATGAATGCATAAAGAACTCTCTCTTACAGTATCTACAAATGTTTTTTTTTAGCTTGGATGACCTAACTAAATGTGAGCACATTTGTACTCTGGTTATTGATAGCAGCAATTTCAAGGTTTTGCAAATTCACGTTTATTAATATGTCAGGGTTTTATATGATATCATTAATATTTTATGTTTATTCCAAATTTATATATTTAAAAATCATTACTGAAGGAAGTTCTATTTTGGAAAAAAATGTAAGAAGTGAAAAAGACAGAGTGTACCAAAGAAGAAAAACATTGAAATTCTCAAAACAATCAATAATATTAGATGGTGTTATTATTGAAAATTAATGAATGTAAATGATCTTGTAAATAACTTGGACCTAGCAAATAGGAAATCCAAGATTTGGGAAATAATATTTTCTTTACAAAAACAGATTATAAAACACCACATAAAATAAACTGGATTTTTTTCATGCCAGCTTTAGTATTTTTACAAATAATGTAATATAGGCAATATACTTAATATTTCTTCCTCCTAATATTTTTCCCACAACAAACCTATAAGATGAGTTGACATCCAGCTGGTTTTCATGCCATGATGGGACTAGGATTTAAAGTTTCCTGGTTTCTAAATTGGAATTTCACCCATTAGACCAAACTAGCCTTATTTAGCTTGACAAACTACTTTTTATTTCAAAGAAGTGCCCCAAAGTATGTTTTTTTAAGCATGAATGGCATATTGATATTATCAATAGTTCATCAGGATGGTTCCACTTATGATTCTTTCTTAGAATCAGGACATTTTAGAATTTGTTGTGTGAAGTAACAGTTTAGGTTATGATCCACTAAGAACTGGAACAAGGGGATTTCATTCCAGAGGGCCGGTGCTACAATAGGGAAGATGAGATTCAGAATCCCAATTGTTTAGCATTGTTTAATCAAAGGAATCCAGAATGCACCTGTCATATTGAGGCATTCAGGCAGATGATAATTCTCTCAAATATCTGAGTCATATGCCATGTAGGGCTTTATAAGGTAAAGATAAAGGTTCACCTTGCATATACATGCTAGTAGTTTCCGACTCTAGGGGGCGGTGCTCATCTCTGTTTCTCAGCCGAACAGCCACAGCTGTCCGATGATGATTCCATGGTCATGTGTCCGCATGACTAAACACCAAAGGTGCACAGAATGTTGTTACCTTCCTACCAAGGTGGTCCCTATTTTTCTACTTGCATTTTTACATGCTTTCAAACTGCTAGGTTGGCAGAA
>JANHFJ010003052.1:67271-77309 GCA_032468195.1 Cerberus rynchops
AAAATTCAGACAGAATGCCAAGCTTGCATCCTGCCTCTCAGCCATTTCTTCTATGGCTATGTCAACTCTTCTGTAAGTAGTTTTTTCCAGCTGTGTTGGAAGTATATCCCAGGAGGACAGTGCCAGGAATCACTACAGCAGTGTAAAAAGCTTAAAACAACCCTTTAACCACCTTTAAGAAAGTCAGTCCCCAGAAATAAAAGTACCACAAAAAACTCCAGAGAAGCTCAGCTACAGATAGAAAAGTCTGGGTATACTGCCAAGGACTATTAAGGCTGTTACAATATAACAACCTTATATTTCAGTCTCTTAACCCAGAGTCTGAAAACACTTAAAGCAGCAGGGCAATTAAGATAAGGATTAGGCTAGAAAAACAGGCACACTAGAATGTTTCCTTTATGCGTTCCTTGCAGGATTAGCCCTGTAAAGTAGAAAAAGATTTCTTTCAACAATTGGTTCTTCTAATTGCTCAGAAAATTAACATGGTTTGGGAGAACCAGTGCGAACAGGCAGAAGTCCACCACTGGTGTTCTCCCCGATTAACAAATTGTGAAGGAGGCTAATAGTTGTCCCAAAGATGCACTATCAAGAGGCAACTGGACTTTCTGGTTTTTCTTTGAAGACAGACGTTTAGCTTCTCATAACAAGAGTTAAAGAAGCTTCTTGGATGAGAAGCAAAACGTCTTCAAAAAAAACCCCAGAAAGTCCAGTTGCCTCTTGAAAAAGCACCTTTGGGATAACCATGACCTGGATGACTGAGAATCTCCATAGACATTGAGGCTAATATAATAGTTGTTCTTCTGAGATTTCTCTTGCTAGCTAAAAAGGCTTAGTGAGCAGGAGAAAACTTATCCTCTCCAATGCCAAGCTGTGAAAAACTGGTTCCTGGCCAACTGCAAACCACATCTGTCTGTTTGTACAGGACAGTATGTCCTCTTGTCACCTTGGCATTAGGCTTGCTAGGATCATAAATAGACTTCTCATGACATGGTTTGGCTGCATGACAATCATTTCCAGAATTAGTCTGCTGTTAGGACGTAAAGAAGAAACGGCCAAAGAATCTCTGTTCTTTGACCACATTTGGACCAACCACATTGATAAATTGTTGCAGAGATGCCTAGTTATGAAACAGCAGTTCATCTCTGTTGGTATTACGTGGCTAGAATACCTCTAAGATATCCTAAACAGTTTGCAAATGTGTACTTCTTCCTGTTGCAGATCATAGAAACAGCCTGGCTGACTGCAGCCTGTTCAGGTTTTTCAGTAACTCAGAACTGAGTTGCAAGAAGCATCACTTGGGTCTTCAGGAGGGCCACCGGCATCCCATTTGTGTTCCTAAAGCTCCCTAGAATAAACAAGACTAAAAATGTTAGCTATTTTTGTTTAGTTTGGGGATATTGAAGTGTACAATGAAAAAAAGGCTTAATGTTACATTTTACCATTAAGCCTCCTGGCTTAAGTGAAGTGCATCTCTCAGCATGACATGCAAAGCCTTGGTATGGCCCTAGAGGTAACAAGCTGTATGTTTTTAAATTGAGAAAATTTCCAGGTCAGAACACAGTTGGAACCGAGAACCTAAGCAGTGTGTTTGAATTTCAGTTCTCTGACCAAAAAAAGTAAAAGGAAGATTTATAAACTATACATCTCATTTTCACATTTTTTCATTTTCCATTTTTTTTCTGTTTTGTGAGGAGTGGGAGGTTTTATTGTTGAATTAGGCACATTGTGCTTGCCTGTGATCTACCCAGCTTGTGCAGAGCTGAGTTCCAAACAGATCTTGAAAGTTGCTGTTTCCACAGGGCTTGGATCCAGCTCGTGTCAATGTTCCTGTGATCGGTGGCCATGCAGGGAAGACCATCATCCCCCTAATCTCACAGGTGTGTGATGCAATTACATTTCTCTGAGTAGTTCTGGCTGATAAGGGAGCATTCAAAATTCATATCACTATGTAGAACTGCAGGATGTCAGCGTTCCAAGTAATGCACCCATAGAAATACCTTGACACAGGACACCCATGAAAAGAATTTGAATTTGGGAAGAAGCTGGTCTGTGCTTTCAACCACTTGTCAAATGCAGCTCTGTGTACGAACATATGAAAGTAGCCTAATTTTGAGATTGAAGTATAATTATATCTTTCAATTGTAGGCCAGCCAACTGAAGCTGTCAATGTTTTGTCCCAGTGCCTGGAAGCTGTGCGGGTTTGGACAGGGAGGAACCATCTCTGGCTCAATCTTAATCAAAATTGAGTGGCTGTGATTGGACCACCTGGATCTGGGCTGTTCCAGCTTTTTGAGCTTGAGTGGATTTGCACTTCACCATTCAAGAAAGCTGCACAATTTTGGGGCTCTTCTAGAGTCATAGCTCCTGCTGAACAAGCAGATGGCATTAGTGGCTATGAAGGTTCAGATGATGTGCCAGTTGCACCCTTTCCTAGATTAGATGCCCCTTCAGTCACTTGCCCTGATCACCTCATGGCTGGATGATTCCTTTGTGCCTTACATGGGGTTGCTCTTGAAGAACTATTGGAAGCTTCAACTGGTCTGGAATGTAACAGTACAAGCAGACATGAGTATGCCCTTTTATTTTAAAGTTCTCTCTCTTGGAAAACTAAATGCTGAACCCTTTCTTCAAGTCTTTGTCCCATTGATCAGCCCCCAGGTTGTTTTCATTTAGAATGAATCTCTCAGTTGCTTTCTTCTGGGAAAGTGGGGGAAGATAGTTGAGAAATGGTGGAGTAGAAGACTTGGATTCAATAATTACTTTTCCTGACCAAATCCACTGCTCTTGGAACACAAATGTATGAATGTTGACTTGAAGGCTGGGCCTGCAATATGAGCTAATGCAGATCTGATTCTTGATCGGTGTGTCACTTAAGAGATAGCGAAAGAAGCTTCAGTTATGCTGTTGAAAGTTCCTGTTCAAAATCCTATAATATAAGAGTATGGAAGAGATGAGATACATCCTGTGCTCCTTTCCTACTGCAGTGCACACCAAAGGTGGATTTTCCTGAAAATCAGCTGGTGACCCTCATTGAAAGGATTCAGGAAGCTGGAACGGAAGTTGTCAAAGCAAAAGCAGGCGCAGGTTAGTTTGTGGAATATTTTCCCTCTATCTGGATTGTCTGTAGCATAGATGAGTATTCTGGTGTATAACTGCAAGAAACAGCACGAGACTTAATAATGAGAAATTGGGGGATTAAATTCCATAGCTACAATCATTTTTTTCCTTGCATATCAGCACTTTTCCCATCTTCCTCTCATAAGGGCTGTTCATACAATGGATCGGTTCCTCGTTTGTGATCTCCTGGGTCAGCTTTATCTCAAGGCTCCCCATGGCTTTCTTGTGACCACCTTATTCAGACTAATTTGTTTGGCTGGTGATGGAAAGAGTTTATCCAATAACTCCTATTGCCGGGCCTGGGGATTTAAGCTGCTTCTAAAAGCCCATGCAATGGTTGTGTTGATATGTTTTGTGGTTAAACCCTGGGTAAAACCCTGGCTGCATTTTTTCCATGTATATGTTTTAGTGTTTTATATTTTGATATTATTTTTAATTATTACTAATTGCCCAGTGCCATGAATTTGAAATAGATTGCCATATTAATATGCTAGTAATAATGAACAAATAACTAAATCAAATGAAACTGTTTCTATCTTTTCCAAGTCCTTTCATAATCTCAGTGAGAAGCCTCTTGATTTTGCTGCTGGGTGTTAATGCTGTTTTCTCAGTGAGTGCATTGAGCTTATAGTGGGGAACGTCCTGTTGTCTCTGCTATAGAGGGAAGCCTCGTTGGCCTGGTCCATTAAAATCTGAGCAAATGTACTGTACAGGCAACATAATCCTTAAAAACTTAATATATGCATAAAATATTACATTCTGTTTCTTTGCCAAGTAAGCAAAGCCAGTACAGATGGTCCTTGACTTACAACCAATTGCTTAGTAGCCATTTGAAGTTCAACAAACCCCTCCCCCCCAAACTATCTATGACCTGGCTTTGAAGTTCTGATGGTTGCTCTCAATCATGTCACATGGTTACATTTGGGGCGCTTGGCAAGTGGCCTGCATTTATACTCTTTGCAGTCCCACGATCATGATGGAAACCAGGAATTATTTCCAGTTTCTAGCAAAAACTGGCCCATAGTAAAATATGGGGTTGCTTAATGCACATTGCAAAAAAAAAATTAAATTTGATTGGTCATGTAATGACCCACTTTATGACCGGCACATTCACAATGGCCAGACTCAATTACAGTTGTACGTCAAGGACTACCTATGTGTATATACACGAAATCATATGTACCTACAAACCAAGATCCCTGCTTATCAGTTGAAAGTATGGAACACAAGGGCAACTTGCATCCCTAAGTGAGGCTTATTTCTTGCTGCAAATGAATCCCTGCCTTGAATTTCCATTGCCCCCACCCCACCCCAGGCATACACAATGCCGGTCATTAGCAGTTGATCATTTCAGTATAAAAACCAGTGCTGTTTTTAACTCTGCTGCTTCAGTTGGATTAAGCTTTCATGTCCTTAATTTCTTAGGGCTTTCTAATTTGATTTTTTTCCTGTCCTTCCACAACTCTTGGGGAGGCTGACAAAAGCCCTCTGCTTATAATGGGGGCAAAGGCATACTTCTCGGTATTTTTTCAGATTTCAGGGCAGCTGACAGTTGGAGCCAAGTACTAGACTAGAGGAATAGTAAAGAAACAGGTTTCCTGCTGCTATTTTTCAGGATAACATGCTGTCTTTGGAAAGCGGTGTCTGACTAGCTTTTGCTCCCTTTTGTGAAATTTTTAATGTGTACCACACTTGACAGTTTAAGAACAAGTCAGGCTCTGCCTTCAGGCTTATAAGCTAAACATAGTAGAAAAGAAACAGGAAAGGAGAATACAGAATAACAAAATTGGAAGGGAGCTTAGAGGTCTTCTAGTCCAACCCCCTGCTCAAGCAGGAGTCTCTATACCAGGGATGTCAAACTTGTGCCACGACAGCATCACGTGACGTATTGGGACTTTTTCCCCCTTTGCTAAATGGGGTGGGGGCAGAGCCAGCACGTGACACATCTGGCCTGTGGGCCACGAGTTTGACAGCCCTGTCCTATACCATTCTGGACAAATGGCTGTCCAATCTCTTCTTAAAAACCTCTAATAATAGAGTACCCACAAGCTTTGGAAGCATGCTGCTCCACTGATTAATTGTTCTCAACGTATGAGACCTTATTACTACAGTCTTTATTTGAAATTCTTTAAGAAAGGATAGAGCCAAAAAGTTATCTCTCAGTTAAGATGAAATAAGCAATCTTGTTAGCCAATCTTCCTCTACCAAAAAACACCCCAACAACAAATAAGAAAGAAAAAAAAAACAATTCATGGTGTTGAGAGCTCAAGTAGTTCTGTAGGATGGATCAACTTTATTGTCTCCATAAGAGACAATACTTTGATTCTTAGGAAAACTAACGAGAGCATTATCCCTAATACATTATACTTAAATGTATTTCAGTGATTTAAATGAAACAACTACTATTAGATTTATATTGGGAAAATCTATGGGAAACTCCACAGAACTATTTCCTTATCTTTGTATCCTCCCCTTTTATTCCAACAGGATCAGCTACATTGTCCATGGCCTATGCTGGTGCCCGGTTTGTCTTCTCAGTTCTAGATGCTGTGAATGGGAAAGAAGGTGTCATTGAATGCGCCTTCGTCCGGTCGGAGGAAACAGAATGTCCTTACTTTTCAACACCTCTGCTACTTGGGGTACATAATCTGACAGCTCTTATTTTAATTTGCTTTATGTATGATTGTCTTCTAGTGATGTAATTGTTAACCACTTTATGTTTTAGGGAAAAAAAAACTCCCAGTGGTACATAATTAATGAAAACAATCTTAGCTATAAATCAGCATTCAAATAAATAGCAGAGCAGCAAGATAGCATATAGTAATATTAATCATTATTAATATGCCAGACATTTTTTTAATTAGGTAACATTAAATAATATGGGGAAACATGTCTGTTCCTATACCACAGGAATAGATTCTCACAGTATGGGCCGCTGTGGAGCTGTCTTTGCCTGATATTCGTTATTTGCATTTGCTTTAAAAAGCAGACCAAAAGTGTTTATTTCATTTCTGCCCTGCTTTCCTGCTTTGCAGAGTACTCAGAATAGTTAGCATGAATACATTAAAGTTGATACTAAAACAAACGAACTGTTAAGAGCCTGTCAAAAAAGAAATGCAGAGGATTGGACTGCAACAGTTCCAAGATGATGAATTTGATAACCTGAAATCAGTATAGAAGGAAGCCTTGTGTGGCAGGAAGATGATGTTTCTGACCATGTTGGGTATTGTACAGATTCAAACAGGATTCTAACAGGAGAGATGATCCCTTAGATCTATGGGTTTCAACTAGTATGTATACTATTGGTGGGACGTAGGGGTTCTCTAATTGATAAACAGCCATTAGAACTCCAGTCTGTAAACTTACATGTACTAATGGTGGCTGAAATGTCCCTGAAAAAAAGTGGACTTTTTGTTTCTGCTGGTGTAGATTCTGGTTCTTTGACTGTGACTGATGGGATTTAAGATATCAAGCCCTAAGACTAAGGTCCTGTAATGATGGCCAGTAACAAATGATCTTGATAACATTTGAGATGATGACCTTTAAAAGTAGTTCCCTTGATTTGCAGAGGCAGTTTTCTGTCAAATCAGGCCCTTGGCTAATCAAGCTTCCAAAGTCCATGTTTGTACTTATTACATTGAAACTAGTACTCTAATTGGTAGCCTATGTAGGGTAAATACATGATGAGTAGAACTATAGTAGCTCTGAGGCAGTTGTCCAGTGGACAAATGTACACTGTGGACTATTAGCTCTTGATAGTGTAAGAATCTAGTCAAATAATAGTAATACTAGGACAGGTCAGGCCAAAGTATTAGTTAACAGCAGTTCATTTGTAGGCTACTAGTATGCATCATTGACACAAGTTTTATCAAGAGCCTTCTCTTAAATATGACTCAGCTAATTTGACCCATTTTGAAACTTGGGAATAGCCTATGTGTTTTCTGGCTCCCATGTGTCTTATCTCTTATGGTTTAAAGGAGCTAATGATTTTCCAGTGAAAAGTTGTGCTTGCTGTTAATATCTTACTACACTGTGCTAATTTTCAATTTTGCTTTCCCTGCTCTCAGAAAAATGGTATTGAGAAAAACTTGGGTATTGGCAAGATCACTCCTTTTGAAGAGAAGATGGTGGCTGGGGCCATTGCAGAGCTGAAAGCTTCCATCAAGAAAGGTGAAGATTTTGCCAAGAGCATGAAGTGAAGCATCAGTGATGAAAGAGAACTGCTGTCCCCTTAATTTATTTAAGGTGCATCATGTCACTTTAAAGGCTTCTGGAGGCAAAAGTAATAATTTTTGCCCGAAGGCCTGATATTGACTTGCCCTCTAATCTATCAATTGGAATTCTGTTCTTCAATTAAAAAAAACTTATTTTTTCCAGGGTATTCCCTGAGTATTTTGTGTTTTGGTCATGATTTGTGTGTATGTCTCTGAATTATGGTTAACCTGAACTACCTGGAAGAAATTGGAGGGAAGGGACTCATAGACGGATGACCATTCAAATAAAATTAGTTAATGCAGGTTGTACTGTTTCTAGGCAGTTATAATTCCATGTTATAGGAAAATGAGCTATATTTTTAAAATGCTCGTGTGGCCATAAGGAAACATGTCACAAAGTTGAGAAATGAATATAGGTAGTTGAGGTCCCAAGGAAGCATATCATTACTCTCAGCTGCTTATAATCAATCTGTGCTGGCATCCTAACATCCAGATCTTGAGGAAAATCCATGCTTACAATCCAGAATTTCCTACCGAAATGTTCCTATTGAACCACAATTGAAGTACCGTAACATTTTATAAAATAATTTACTCTTGTGCAGGAGTTAGGAAAGCTGATGGTTAGTCAAGCTCCCTGGGTGTGGAACTTGATTAGTGATTAGTGTCCAACCTCGGCAACTTTAAGATTTGTGGACTTCAACTCCCAGAATTCCCCAGCCAGCCATGGACTGGATGAATTACATCGGGTGTCAAACTCGCGGCCAGCGGACTGGATGCATCACACGCTGGCCACATCCACACCCAGTTCAGCGCAGGGGAAAAAAGGTGTGCTACATCATGTGACAATGCAAGTTTGACACCCTGGATTAGTTGGAAGCTAGAGTATATAAAGCAGAGTCACTTATGAATGAGTTAGGTGGCTACAGTATATGGATTTGTTTAATAAATATTGTTGGAGAAGAAGTTGAAAACTTAAAAATGGAGTGCCAAATTAGTCGTTCTTCTTAAATTGTTGGCAGTCTTGCAGCATCTTTTACTTCTTTAAAAACTAGGTAGCTGCTTTCCAGAAATTCCTCCTCTTCAAGTTCTGATTGATTCTCCACTTCCTCAGATTAACCTAAAACCTAAACCTAATACTTTGATGAAATACATAGAGTTTCAAATTTCTTAATTCCCAATCTGATTTTAACAAACGAGAGATTTGGCTTGCTGAACTATGAAAAAAAAAACCCTATATAATATACAGAACTGTTGGGAACCCATAAACACACACACACACACACACACACACACACCCCTCTAGATAGATAGACAGACAGACAGACACATTCTGCTTAATGTAATATTGCTACCATGGCCACAAATAAGCATACCTCAAAGGACTGATACATCTTCATATTTCAGTGTTTATACAAACAATATATCATGTTGGTTAAACCAGGCCTTCAAGTGACCTTATGCAGGCATCATTCCGATGAGGTGGATATTTTTCACAACTTCAACTAAGATTTCTGCAACCTTAAACCACTCGATTATGCTACTTAATAACTTGTTGGGTGACCTACCTCAGCCTTCACCTGTAATTTGGAAGGGGTGATATTTTTCTGTCCTGCAGCTGAGTTGTAATTCTCTAGCCTGCCTTTCTTAGCTGGCCCTTTGATTTAGTAGATCAAAGCACTGATGTTGCAATTCTGGGGAACTTTTGCCCTGAGAAATAAATCATATGGTATTATCGAAGTCTACACTGATAATCCGCATTTAGTTTTTTTCCTCTTCAAATTCCAAAAGGTAAGTATTAAAAAACCCTAAAGCAATACAGTTACTGTAATTACAGTTGAACAGGGTTTGTAATACTTAACAAGTTCCATATGTATGAAATTAAGAGATACCTGAAGGAGACAATTTCCAAGGTTCAGACACAGCCAGAGGGCTGAGTATTGTATACACACTGATAGTTCAAATTCCACATACACGAAATGTGGATATATAGGCTTTGCTTAAAGAAGCACATAAAAATTGTCATTTAAATTCCACAGCAAGGGGGAAAAATGAACAATTTACAATCTTTTGTCACTTGATTTACTGTGCGGTGTTGACACAATCACAAGCAACAAATCTAAAATACATTTGCATCTATAAGGATTTGAGCATTGTTTAAAAACCAAAGTCTATTTTGGCTGAGTGTTATGTCCAGTGACAAGTTTTCTAAACTGAAAAGTATTCCTTGCAGTGGCTGTTAAGGAACTGCAGTGTTAAGAAAGATGCACAGTGAAGTGCATCTTCAGCCTGGATGATTATCTCCAAATACACCTATCCAACTCAACACAAAGTCTCGTGCACATCTAACAACTGGTAGCTTATGCAAATCAATAAAAATAAAATTTTATATACACGTGCACACTATTAAACTCACTTTCCTCTGATCTTGAAATGGTGCATATATAGCAAAACATTTTTAACCAAGTCTCAAAGCTGCTTTTTTTCAAAAGGCAACTGGACTTTCTTGGTATTTTCTTTGAAAATGTTTTGCTTCTCAGGTTCTTCAGTTCTTGGATGAGAATGAAAGATTTTCAAAGAAAAAAACCCCCAGTTGTCTTTCGGAAAAAGTACTTTTAGATTAACCATCTAGGTCAGGGGTCGGGAACCTTGGCTCTTTCATGACTCATGGACTTCAACTCCCAGAATTCCTGAGCCATGCTGGCTCAGG
>JANHFJ010003054.1:69708-80853 GCA_032468195.1 Cerberus rynchops
ACCCTTTTTACAAGCAAGGAAGAGTAACATGGATACAGTATTTGGATTGGAGAATAGATGCCACATTGGTAAAAAAAACAAAAAAACAAAAAACAAACCAACATCATTGGTAAAATCTCTCAACCAATCCTTAAGAATAGTGGTGATATTAGTAAGGTGAGATCATTGTGCCAGGTACAGGATAAGGGGCTTTCCAACCCAAGAAAGATAGAGGAATGAGATCATGTACTGTAAGTAACAAAGAGGCCAATACAGGGCTGCAGTTTGCTGCTAGCACCACCTACAGGACCTCAATAGCTACTACAAGGGAGGGGAGATTTTATTGAAAAATGAACTCAGTCCAAACTGCAAAGTCCCCAAAATTCCTCATTGATCTTGTGGTTTTATTTTCCAGAAGGTTTCAGAAGAGATCAGGATATCACCTAGGTCTGACTCAACTGCTAGGTAAAAACAACTGATCATGATCATCACAGCCTGAACACAACTTTGTGACTTGGCTATAAAAAAATACTACAATGATCCCAGGCTGACCAACAGAACTACAGTGTTAAGATGAAGGCATACGGTAATTCTCTCTTATTCTGCACTGATCAGACCATAGCAAGCATTCTCATCCCACTGTTTGGGATAGATATAGGAAAATCTGGAGTATGTCCAGGAGAGAATAACTAAGAAGATAAACAAAAGGGGGAAAAAAAGGAATAACTGTAACTATTGGTTATGTTCAGAATAGAGAAGACAATGAGAAGACAATGCAGCTGTCTTTAGGAATGTGAAGTGTTATCATAAAAAAGGTGGAAAATATTCTTCTGTATTGTTCCAAAACACAAGACAATTGTTGTCTTAAATTGCAAACATCAAGAAGTATCTCCTAACAAAGAGCCATTCAACATTGGAACAAACTACTTTAAGAGTGGTGGACTTGCTTTCATAGGAAGCTTTTTTTAATAGAGGTAGGAGAAACAACTATTAAGGATTCTGTGGTAGTAGATTCCTGCACAAGATGATGTTGTTCACTCTATTGTTGTTCAGAAGAACCATGAAGACCTGGGTCCTGATCTAGGATTTTGGCAAGGTTTCAGAGATCTCTGACTTTATTCTGCTGCATTTGCCATCTTTTATTGATTTTACTTTAATCCTTTGATTGCTGCAAATTTCCCAAAGTCATTGGAAGTTGGGCGACATACAAGTTTAATAAATCATCATCATCATCATCATCATCATCATCATCATCATCATCATCATCATCATCATCATCATCATCATCATTTGATGTGGAGGCTATCAGTGCTTATCCACAGAGCATCTTGTCAGGCATCCTTTAAAAGGTAAGTAGTGTGCTCCCCTTTAAAGAGATTCTGTCCGAATTCAGCTAATTTCAACAACTATTGCTCAGTCTTCAACTTTCTTTCTAAGGATAGATAGCAAAAATGGAAGGGAGTTAATAAGCTACTCCCCCCTCCCCTTTTAGTCAGGTTCAATTTTCAGATATTTCCTGGACAAGTCCCTGCAGTTTTCTTAGCAAGGTTTTCAGAGATGGATTCCTCTGACTACTAGATTTAGTGTCTGACCATCAGCTGGTTAGAAAACAGTATCTTTAATGATCTTTCAAGTAATATCAACAGTCTTTGAGACCATCAGCTTTTAGACTAACTTTGTGCATGCATTAGAAAAACTGTTTTGAAATTGTTATGTTCGTCTTTTGTCAGGAGTTCCAGTCAGTGATTATTTAGGGGCAAAAATTAGATACTCATTGTGGGCACCATGCAGATTGGTCCTTTACTTATTTTTATCTACATAAGGCTAGTGATAATTCTATACCCTGCTGAGAGAGAACAACTTGAAAATGCAGGGTGTAGTATCATCAATATGTTGACATATTACCATTCAGGCTCATTAAGGAGATTCCAGGGATGCTAGCTTCAGTGCCTATAGGTTGTAAGGATCTATATGTCCATAACTTGCAGCCCCCCCATTCATATTAGAATAGCAGGCAGAGACTATGGCCAAGAAGGTCTTTACTCAGCTTTAGGTAGTGTATTAGTTCTGGAGATGGAAGGATTCTGCCATTGTAACTAATACCTTTATTATATAGTTGGATTACTGTAATGTACTTCATGTGGGGATTCATTAAAGATGATTCGGAAGCTGGAGTTGATCTAGAATGTATTAATTGGAATACGTTGCCAGGAACACATTATTTCTGTGCCATGAGCTCTGTTCTGGCACCCTATTGACTTCCAGGTGCAATTTAAACTGGGGTTTCAATCTATAAACTCGGAATCCTGGTACCGCCAGAATCAAACACTCTAATTATTCCTGCTAATGCAGCCATCTTGGAAAAGGCAGCAAATAATGTTCTCCCACTGGGAAGTAAGTGGTGGGAACTATAATTTATTAATTTTTGGAAAGCCCTCCTAATTGAATTTTGACCCATCTCTTCTGGTATCAGTCAGCAAATTGTTAAAATCAATTTGTTTCATAGAACACAGTTTAACAGAGTTGAAAGGGACCCTGGGGATCTTCTAATCCAACCCCCTGCTCAAGCAGGAAACACTATACCAGTGGTGGAGAACCTATGGAACGAGTGCCAGAAACAGCACGCCAAACCGTCCCACAAGCTTTCTGCCATGGCAAACCTTCCCACATGCCCCATGCAGCCCCGCTGGCTCTGCAGCCCATTCTTGCACTCCATCACGTGCAGCTCCCACAGCCCATTATTGTGCTTTGTGGCACACTAGCTGGCTTTTGTCATGAGGAAGCATCGAAACCCGGAAGTGCAGCATCCCAGCACACATGTGTGCTCTGAGAGCCAAATGTCCAGTTTCTGATATGTGCATGCATGCTGGCCAGCTGTTCATTATGCGTGCATGCATACCATGCTGGGATGCTGCACTTCCAGGTTTCGGCACTGCCATGTGGCAAAAGCCAGCTGGCTAGCGCACAACAGAGCACAGGAACTGGCTACAAGGGCTGTGTGTGAGGAGCGCGAGAATGGGTTGCAGAGCCAGCAGGGCTGCACATGATTCACGGGAGGGTTTGGCATGGCCTTCCAGCACTAAGGACAGCACTTGATAATGCAAAAGGTTTGCCACCACTGCACTATACCATTCTAGACAAGCAGCTGTCCAATCTCTTCTTAAAAGCCTCCAGAAGATTTAGACTGAGAAGACACCACTGGGTCTGATCGTTTATCACCTTGATTTATATTAAAAAGGTGGGAATAAAAATCATCATCAGCATTAGTGCTAATCATGTGAGGATGTGTTACTAGTGAATTTATTCTTATTATTACTACTGATTTATTAGTGATATTTTATTTTTATGCAGTTTACTGTGGATTTATTTTAATCGTATTTTGTATACCACCTGGAGTGTTGATTGAAATATAATGATATCTAAATGAAGTCAGTCAATCAGTCAAGCTGGCCACTGTTGGCAAATATTCTCAACTAGTTAGCTAAGGTTCATAAGTTTTTATATAGCTATTTTAGGTCTCTGATTTCATTGGTAAAATGATCAGCTAAAAATTCATTGGATTAGAACTGGACCTTTGTGACTGATCTTCCCACTTCAGCATTCACAGTATGATCAGTAAAAGAATGACCATTATTATTGTTGTTGCAATAATTTCTCGATCAACTAAAAACAGCCATGTCATCCATGTGATTCTGTGATTTTGTATATAAACAGAAAGTTGGCAGAAGTGCAGCTGTGCTGACAAGTTCGTTTGTGTGCATAAACGGAAGTAATAATTGTACAAATGTAGATGAATGCAGGACCATTATTTTTTGAAGAAAATGCACAATGCAAAAGCTACAAGTTGGGGAAGATAAAGTCAACTGCCCTGGTTAAATTAATTTGTTAAAATAGCTTATTGCTATTTAAAAAAATAACAATTTTCACAGTTTTAAATTTGCTTTATTGTTTGCAGACTATAATTTGTCACACTTTTCTTTAACAAAAGTGAGGAGAGGAAGATCTCATTGCCTGGAAAGCGTGTGTTCCAGTTGAATATTCATCTGCCTTTGGCTGCAACACAGCTGGGAAACAGCTGGAGAGACAAAACATCAGACAAGCCTTTCTATCTACATATCCCCCATCATATAAAAATGGAAAGACATGAAGCAATGTTCTGTGGTTGTGGGCTGGAAAGTTAACTCTGTAATTTACTGCCACAGATATAGTTGAAACAAAAACATCTCAGCAAGATATGCTGATGTACTTCATCTGCTGATGAAAGGAAAAATAACAATGTGTATTGTGGCATCTTTAAGGACAAAGGCTATGTTCACACAACACTCTAAACTATGCTTTGTTTAACAAGACACAATTGACTAAATTAACAATAAGAAGAAATGCTGAGCCACAAATCACTGTTTCTAAATCACAATGCTGGGTTCATATTATATGTCAAACCGCAAATAATCACTTTTAGACTTAGCATGATTTAGGAACCTGGTCTATCACATTTGCCCCCCAAAAAGGGTACCTTTGTTCTTAAAATGTTTTATGGTTTGTTGTGGGCCACCGAGAGTCATTGTATGAGCTAGGCAGCCACACAAGTCTTGTAAATAAGTAAATATTACATACCATGATACAAAATGCTTTGCTACTTTTAATGACATCCAGAGGAGAAAGGCATATATTGTAATACTGCAACACAGACTGCACACCTTATGTATTTGCATACTACACACATACAATGAAATACACATAATGAAACTGTAAAGTACAAGAATTAAACCATAATAATTAAAATAATATCCCATTATGATATTGACATGTTCCAAAAATACATAAATAATATAGCTAGCCTAAACTCCTGGCCCAAATTATTGTCATATTTCACATATGAAAGGCTGAAAATTCCACCATAGTATCACAAGTATCATCATTTTTGTTTCAGTACGGTTAGCAATAGGTGCTGTTTTTGCTAACACAGCTAACAATTTGGACCCAATGGAAATTGATAAAATGAAGTGCATAATTAAATTACATTGTTCACAATTAAATTATAACATTTTCTCTCCAAAATATAGTGATGCAGCTTTTAATTCAAAGTTGATTAGATATAATTAATAAAAGTGATTGTCACTAATTAATAGTTATCTGGTTACCAACTTCTGAAGAAAACAAGAAGACTGCAGTAATCAACTGGAATTCACACACTTGAAGGGCTACTGTAGAAGAACAGTACTGAACTAGAACTCATCCAGCATAGTTCTATTTATTCCCAGTCATAGTGGGTAATATAAATGATATAGAAGATAATATCTCATAGAAGATTTAAACTATCTTTAATGCTATTACTATTTTCATTTATAAAGAATTTTGACTGTTTTTTTTCCATAATGTACCATTCATTGTAATAGTACAGAAAGACCAGCATTAGTTATTCTTTGAATATTTAGTTGAGCTTTCCTGCATCTAAATAATACTGACATATTTTAGCACCACTCTTTAATCAGTCACTGTTTCATTGGATTTTTATTGCCTCTCCTCTTTGCTACTTGATTGGGTAAGATGCAGGAAATCCACTCCAGAGCTAAAGGAATAATGTCATTTCACTTGCATTCCCAGCACTTTTCACTCTTAGTTAGATATGCCCAAAAGGATTAATTTTCACACAATGTGTATTGTTTATAATGAATAATGAGTGGGAGGGAGATGAAAGAAGATGCAACACTTAAGAGATGCTCATAATATCTTATCTTGAACAAGGTCAACATGCAAAACTTCATAACTCAGAGTTGGAATACCACTGACCTATGACATTTCCATTGCTGAAATATTCTTTTTGTGGAGGTTTTATATGTTCATTTTAAACAGCTTCAACATGCTATTTTGGGCATGTTAATTCTGAAAATAAATGGCAGACTCTATCCAGCCACAGAAATGCTGGAAAAGAAATCTAGATGGATTATTAGATTTGTTGTACATCACAAGCTGCAAAAGGAAAAGGTGGCAAGATTACAGTCTGAGGAGGGGAAGCAGAGAAAGCAAAAAGAAGAGAAGAACTAGATAAAGTTGATAGCACACAAAATAATCCAATACCTCAGACGTTACTTTGAAACACACATCAATCTGACCCCACAAGTGGATTTAAGCAATTTGTTCTTTTAAGTAAGTTAAAATATCAACTTCAAGTGATATTTTCATAGATTTAATACTTTGTAGTAATAGCTTATATGTTCCTGTGCTCATCATCTTTTTCTGTATTAATATGAAATGTTACAGGAACATGGGAGCCTGTTTGTTTTAGATCAAATTATTGATCCACATAGTTCAGTAGTTGTTAGGCTACTTTTACATTGGATACATTGGAATTAGATATGGGTATATTGAAAAAATGGCTGAAAGATCTGCTTATGGGCTACCACAGTAGAAATTCCTATTTTCAAAACAGATGAAGTTTTGAGAATATGAAGATGATCTATGTCATCCTACAAAGTATCATTTTGAAATATGTCATCCAGTAGATGGAGACTCACCAGAGTGCCATCTTCACGTTCCTTTTTGAACAGGCTTATTGTTTCAATGCAAAACATGCTAATGCAAACCAATATATATCGTTCTAGATCCCTGTATAATGCCTATATGTTCTTTTGACTATTTTTTTTTGACAATCTGCATTTGCCTTTCAAAAACCAGTAATCATGCCTGGAGGACACAAGGTGTTAATGGAAAGTACTAAGCATCTTGCAGAGGGGATTACAGATAGGAAGGGAAGAGAAATGAGGCTTGTGATTGCTTTTTCAGTGTTGCAGATGCACTGGAAAAGGAAGTGCCTAAAGTAACTCACAGCCTGCCAGTACTTTTGCAAGCTACAACATTTACAGGACAATTTAAGACAAACTGATTAAATGCAAGAACACATCTTTTTGTTTTGTTTTTCATTCTTTGATGAATGACAATTGTTGTCTTCAGAATGAAAACCCAATTTAGGAATTATGCAAAAGTAAGCAAGTTTATTCTCATTTTAAAAGATTTTATATTTCATGGTGATTTTTTTTAATGAAGTACTTTTAGTGTTATGTACAGTATAGCTTAAAAATTATCTATTAAAATAAACTGTATATTGCTCATCCCTATACAATGATTTATTTTATTCAATGGGAGTATTACACATATTTTTATTTTTTTTAGGCTCCTGGTATTATAAAGTTTGATAGTCTTTCTCACAGAGACTTTTGTGGGTTTACAAAGCATCCTTGCATATATATATCCACACAACCAACATATTTTTTTCAATGAGCCAGCGTTGTAGTATGTTAGTTCAATCTTTATTTGATCTTTTTTTTAAGTTAGATAGAGTAAGCACTAGTTCCTATAGGAATTATCCACAGTTCAAGCTCACTCCTTTCTCCCTCCTTCCCTTGCCCCCATCTCACAAGAGTAACACTTGCCAGAATAGAAAGATTAAAACCCAACAATTAAAATAATAATCTACACGTATTGTAAAGATTAAAGCAGCTTCCATATATGCCTTGTACGTACCTTGAAACAAACACACAAAAATGTAAAAATTGGCTCTAGCAGATAGGAACTTTTCATACACTTGGAGTTATCAAAGATTGAACCTGCAACTATTTGTATGAGGTGTGGAAAAGTTCTAGTACAGCACTATAACCCTTTCAGTCATGCACAGATTTCTAAGTACCCATTAGAATTTCCCTGCCCAGATGTATCCAAACCACAAGTGAATATTACACAACTCTCATTGAATTGTTCTTCTTTCTTTATGCTATTACTCTTTCATTGCCCATTATTGTACTAGGCATTCTTCTTCTAACTTTACTCATTCTGATGGGTACTGACAAGAAAACTGTTCACAGACAACATCAACATGCTAGAGGCAGATAGTCAAATGATATATTTTTCTTCCTAATAGTATGGAGGTGTTTCATCTCTATCTCTAGATTTGTTCTATTCCCCCCAACCCCCAGCTATTCTTCCTACCATTACCACCTTTGCTCCTGTGGTTTTAGAACAATATTGGAATTTTCAGTCCAGCACTGAGAAGAAGAATTTAATAAGAGTTGAAGTGACTTAAAGCAATTATTCTCAACTGGAGAGATGCAACAATGGAGTGGGCAGATTATTTTTGAAGCTTGATATAGAGCTGCTGATGTGGAGCAGTGCCTATTTAAATGTGAAAGAAATTTATGATACATGATAAGAGCTATAGTTACCCCAACACATATTCAATGAATAAGATGATGTTTATTCTAGGAAGGACAAGTTCCAAGGCCAGTTTTTAATTTTTTATATGTCTGTATCACCTTCCTAGTTAAAAAGTGCATCCAGTTTTGAAAACTTTTCAAGTTCCTGCCAAGGTATAAAACAATTAAAAATACTAAAGAGTAAAAAACAACCACAAGACTAGCTAAATCTTTAAAATAATAAGGGAATGCTATTACTATGCTAAAGAAAAAGCACTATCAGTTATATCAGCTAAAACATGGGAGGCTTGAAGCAGCCTTTTTTTTTTCTTATTTTCTTACCATTTTTAAAAGAAGTGTTTATTTTAGTAGGCAGTATGTGTAGCATCTGTCAAAGTCTCTGGAGCAAGTGTGAACAACTTGTGACCTGCCAGGCCAAACTTAGATTATCTGCCACCTATGGCAGCCCTGAGTCTCAATAAACTTCTTTTAATTTTTTTTACTGCTTGCCTAGGACTATGAAAACAAGGAGCTGTCAATCAGTCATCAATTCACCATATGCAGCTAGAGGGGTTTCAAGTCATGTAGAACTGCCTTGTGGATAATATGACAAACATAATTATTGTTGAGAAATTGGGAATATGAAGCTGATTCATTACCCTTTAATTAAAGAGGGGGGAAATGCCATTTGTGGTGGCCAATCTCCTTTTGGTTTGTTTCAGATTATTTCAAAACCAAGAATGTAATTTTCCTCCCTATCTCAAAAAGAGAGAGAAAGAGAGATCTTATTTTATTTCCAAACCAAATCCAAATGTATCCTTCCATAACGCCCCCATTTCCCCTTAATTGTCTGATTGTCTGATTCTTCAACTATTTTTCTGCTCCACTCCTTATTATTCTTTTGCTTATACAATCACTTTTCTAGCTGGAATTGTAAGAGCAAAAGGAATACAATGACAAGAGGAAAAAAGTATAATCTCCCCAAATTGGGGAAGGGATAAAGGAATTGCTTGCCACTCATCCAGTTCAGATTCAGAACATTACTTTGAGGCACCTGAACACAAAAGATAAACTTCATCATCACCCTTATACATCATGGTAAATCATCACCATTCTGATCTAGTGCTGATGTTTCAGACACGGTACGCTGCCTATGAAATCTTTGGAAATATCATTTAGCCATTACTCATACTAGCATGACTAATCTTTATATTTTATGAAGGGAAAGAATTTTCCTTGAGGTCACATTGGCTGTTTTCCCACGCGGTGTGAGGTTCCCTTTGCTTTCAACATTTCACACTAAATTTCTATGGTAGTCTGGGTTTGTGGCATGCTGTGATCTGTCTTGCCTAGCCTGATGTGTGGTGGACCAATAAATTAAAAGTTCCTATTTCTTGGCATAGTGCAGGAATAGATAATATTTTGGTTCATTCCAACATATGATTTGCATACAAGCTGCTAACCCCAATCAAGGTGACTCAGATAGACATCTCAGATTTGAATGATGGAAAGCTATTCACAAAGGCCTTTCACTGTCACCGCTAATTTATTTTTTTTCTCCAAATAAGACAACATGCATTGAATCCTGGGAAGCCTGTAATATCACTGTGGCATTTGAGTTAGTGAGTGATTTCTAATGATCAGAATGGATAAATTCCTTTCAGATTCATGTAATTAAATATATGCAGACCAAAATTACCAAGTAGACTAAATCAAAAAGAGAAACACTTGAATCTGGATCCCACATTTAAAGTTTTTGGGTGACCAAAAACTGTAGCATAATACAAAGTAACTAGGCCATGTCATGAACATGGTTGGGCCAGACTCTTGTATCATTCCTGGTACCTAGAGAAGCAGTTATATATATATATATTTAAAATATACATAAGCACACCATTAATTTGTACCACAGTTTCCATAAGTTTCCATAAACAGTTCCCTACCTTGAACTTGTTGGAAATGAAAATGTGTTGCTGATTTTTTTTATTTTTTATTTTTGAGATTGTGGTCCAAGAGCACTCCAGGAATTTCAAAAGAGCTAGGAATTTCATTGAAAGAAAAATTGAAGACTGAGGGTATCCTGGAACCTGCCTAAAAGAATACTGTTCTAAATGAGAGAGAGGAGGCGAGGAAAAGAAACGGGAGAGAAAGATAAGAAAAACTTGAGAATCCATTCTACCTCTCAATTGAATTAAGCAGGTATCTTAGTGGCTAAGACACTGAGTTTGTTAATCAGAAAGGTCGACAGTTCGGCAGTTCAAATCCCTAGCACCGTGTAAAGGAGTGAGCTCCCATTACTTGTGCCAGCTTTTACCAACCTAGCAGTTCTAAAGCATGTAAAAATGTAAGTAGAAAAATAGGGACCATGTTGGTGGGAAGGTAAACAGTGCTCCGGGCACCTTTGGTGTTTAGTCATGCTGGCCACATAACCACAGAATCGTCATCAGGCAGTGCTGGCACTTCGGCTTAGAAATGGAGATGAGCACTGTCCCCTAGAGTCGGGAACTACTAGCACATATGTGCAAGTGGAACCTTTACCTTTATGGATAACAGGAGAGCAAACCAAACCACATAGTGAAGTGATATCTATACTGTCAGGGTTCCGAACATCAGTAGAAGGAAAAGCCAGACACAGTATCAAACAAACTGTGATGTTCTTTAGTTCTTCTCTGCGTGATCGGTACAAACTGAATCACATAAATGAAATTTAGTCTGTGCTGCCACCCAGTGTTCCCACCACCATATATATGTGTTCCTAGTGCCCGCGCACACACCCCCATCCCATGCTACTCCACTCCCATGCCTTGCAGCATCCATTGGCTCAGCTTCTTGCCCAGCCCCCATGTCAGCTAGTCCAATTATGTTCTTCCTCATTGGTAAGTTGCAAACCAGCATTCAGAAATCAACTGCCGGCTTCTCAAGGTTTGTTTGGAGTATGTAGGAGGCGAGCAGGCTGAGCAGCAACCGATGGATGGCTCCC
>JANHFJ010003056.1:66994-78322 GCA_032468195.1 Cerberus rynchops
CACGACATTAATGAATCAAATTTGGAACTTTTATTATATGTTTTATTGATTATATTCCTTAATTGGGGTAGATGAGCACTCCATGAGACAGAGTCTGCATTCAGTGTTCAGGGTTGTTTTCTTTGAAATGCATAATTTGCATAGAGGAATCCACTTTGTTTCAGTACATCAAATCTACAAATATTTGATTTGACTAAGTTTTAATATATATTGTTTGAGAACAGTTCAAAAGCAGTCAGATTAATTTAGCTCTACCATAATATTAGTGTACTGTGAAAGAAGTTTAAAAATAACTTCTCACTTATCCAAACTGCAGATTTTCCAACAAAACATGTCTACTCAAATTGCTCTGTATCTTGTGATTAATCCTTGAAGCAGTTGGTGAGAAACCATGTGAAAGAATTGTCCTGGCTTAATTTTGAAAGAGTTAAGAAGCAAGAGGGATGTTTTCACGTTTTAAGGCATTTACCAGTCTTTTATCAATAAAAGAGAATATTTGTAACTCAGGGCTGAATTGTGGGGGTCCTTGGTGGTGGTTTTCTTGTGGACATCTCATTACCAAACTAGGTAACGTCATCAACGCAAACGCCACTTCCTTCTGGCACTGATGATAATGAAATGTCTTGCAAGAAAACCAAGCTCAGAGAGAACCTCACAGTCTTTTATATTGTAGAGTGGATTTGAACTTTTCTGAATTTCTTTCTAGTTTAAATAATGTAAACAACTGAATCTGAAATTGCGGCTTTGTCGTTTAACAGAGTAACAGCTATCCATCAATGACCGATCCCTACTTGTCCAGTTATTATCCACCTTCTATCAGCTTTCCCTACTCTCTTAGTGAAGCTCCCTGGTCAACCGGAGGAGACCCTCCTATCCCGTACCTTACAACCTATGGACAGCTGAGCAACGGCGATCACCACTTCATGCACGATGCTGTGTTTGGACAGCCTGGCGGATTGGGGAACAACATTTATCCACACCGGTTTAATTTTTTCCCCGAAAACCCTCCTTTCTCAGCATGGGGGACAAGCGGCTCTCAGGGGCAGCAGACCCAGAACTCGGCTTATGGAAGCAGCTACAGTTACCCACCCAGTTCCCTTGGGGGTACCATTGTGGACGGGCAGACGGGATTTCATAACGATACTTTGAATAAAGCACCCGGGATGAATAGCATCGAACAGGGAATGGTTGGACTGAAGATCGGCGGGGACGTCACGGCTTCTGCCGTGAAAACCGTAGGCTCGGTGGTAAACAGTGCCGGGATGGCGAATGCGTTGTCCGGCAACGGCGGATCAAACCTCAACTTGCCAGTATCGAAGCCAACCTCTTGGGCTGCTATTGCTAGCAAACCTGCAAAGCCCCAGCCCAAAATGAAAGTGAAAAGTGGGCCTGTAATAGGGGCTTTGCCTCCGCCGCCTATCAAACACAACATGGACATAGGTACTTGGGACAATAAAGGCCCCATGCCCAAAATCCCAACTCCTCAACAGCCGATCCCTTCTCCTCAGTCTATCCCACAGCCACAGATCATCCAGCCAATTCCCACCCAGCCGCCCCCGCTGACCCAGCTGCCCTACCAGAACCCTCAGCCGCCGCCCCCTCAAAACCGATGGGTGGCACCTCGCAACCGCAATGCAGCTTTTGGCCAAAGTGTAGGAACCGGTAACGAAAGCAACCCACCTGGGAATACCCCGGCGAACGCCATCCCCGGCGGAGGAGGAGGCGGAGGCGGCGAGTCCCATCCCGTTCTCGAAAAACTGAAAGCTGCTCACAGTTACAACCCCAAGGATTTTGAGTGGAACCTCAAAAACGGACGCGTGTTCATCATCAAGAGTTACTCAGAGGACGACATCCACCGTTCCATCAAATACTCCATTTGGTGCAGCACAGAACACGGCAACAAACGTTTGGACAGCGCGTTCCGCTCTATGAATAGTAAAGGCCCTGTCTATTTACTCTTCAGCGTCAACGGCAGTGGACATTTTTGTGGCGTGGCAGAAATGAAGTCGTCGGTGGACTACGGCACCAGTGCCGGCGTGTGGTCCCAGGACAAATGGAAGGGGAAGTTTGACGTCAAGTGGATCTTTGTGAAAGATGTTCCCAACAACCAGCTTCGACACATCAGGCTGGAGAACAATGACAACAAGCCAGTGACAAACTCCCGTGACACTCAGGAGGTGCCCTTAGAAAAAGCGAAGCAAGTGCTTAAAATTATTGCTATGTACAAGCACACAACCTCCATCTTCGATGACTTTTCCCATTACGAAAAGCGCCAGGAGGAGGAAGAAGTGGTACGAAAGGTAAACTGGCTTTAGAACATTTTAATTCAGTTGGGGGAAGAAGTCCTCCCTGGAGGTGAATGGGAGTTGAGTGGTTTGCAAAGGGACTTTTTTTTTAAAAAAAGAAAGAAAAAACAACTTATTTCGAAGATAGATATTGCGCGTTCTTCAGATTTAACCCACGAGGCTTCAACCCTCCAGCTTTCTTCTTTTAAACCTGCTTTATTGTAATAGGCCAAAACGTTGAGATGCGTCTGCTTTGTTAAATATGGCTTAGTTTTCAGTGCTGTAATGGATGTAGGCTGGTACAGGGCTTGGGAAACACAGGTAGTCCTCGACTTACGACCACAACCGAGCCCAAGATTTCTGTGGCTGTGAGACATTTGTTTCGTCCCATTTTACAACCTACCTTGTCGCAGTTATTAAAGTGAATCACTGCAGTTGTCAAATTAGTAACCTGCTTGTTAAATGAATCTGACCTCTCCTTGATTTTGCTCATCGGAAGGTCACAAAAGGGGATCGCGTGACCCCACTACACCACAACTGTCATAAATAGTCCCCAAGGGACTGAATTTTGATCACGTGGCCATGGGGATGCCGCAACGGTCGTGTGAAAAATGGTCATGTCCCCCTTTTTTTGGTGCCGTTGTAACTTAGAGCAGTCACTAAATGAACAGTTTTAAGTCGAGGACTACCTGTAAGTGAAATATAAACCGCTCACCCAAGCACGAGCAAGATATGTTCTGCTTTAAAGAGACGTGTACGAAAGAAACTCACGATTGGCAGGTTTTTGTGTTCCTTGTGTGGGATATTGTAGCTGCTAGTTGAAGGAAGGGCTTAAAAAGTACCCATGTGGAAATGAAAACCTTTTTTTACACAAATTGGATGTTGGTATATCTCTTTAGCACAGGCATGCAAAACCTTACAAATCCAGAATGCCACGTTTTTGTCCAAAAGCAATTATTTGATGTTCAAAGTGGTCTGTTTCAACCTTTTTTTGAGGTGTTTCAAGCTCGTTATGCTTTCAGAATTATTAAGCCTGTTTCAAACAATTGATTCAATCCAAACGAAGTGTTTTGAATTTGAAATTTTGCACAACGCTCATATTTAAAAAGTATATATATATTAGTGTATTTTTCAATTACAGGAGCTATTTTAATATGTGTAAAATGGATTGTAACATTATTAATACAATATGATAGTGTATCCTCAATGAAGCATTATGGCAATGATAGATTTAACCAAAACCAAAAGAAACATGAAAGGAAGATTATAAAATTAACCTATAAATGAGGTTTAACAAATATCTCTTAAGGGCATTAACAACTAAGCCATAGCACAAAATAGAAGCATAGCCTGTTTAGTTTCCTCAAAATGCTGCAACATAAGATTTATCCTTGTTTTTTAAAGCAATGCAAATCCATATTATGGTAGAACTCATGAGTTTTCAGGAACCTGGCATAAAATAAAAATGGAGGGTGAAATAAGCACAAAAGTCAGAAGTGTAAGTAAACTAGAGTTACTGTGACATTGAGTTCATTGTTAAAAGTGAGATATCTGGGAAATGTTTCTATATATTTATATCAATCAGCCACAGTTAGGTGCCTATTAGGTTTACAGAATTACCATATTTTTTGGGCTATAAGACACACCTAGATTTAGAAGAGGAAAACAAGAAAAAAAAAACATTTTTGGCCTCCGTGCGGCCCATTTTCGATCCTTTTTTTGGCCAGTTTTTGGGCCTTTTTTCGACCCTTTCCCTGACCGGTTTTTGGGCTGGAAAAGGGCCGAAAAAAGGCCAGAAGGTGGGCAGGGTTTCAGCAATATTCACACTCTAAGACGCACAGACATTTTCACCCACTTTTGGGAGACAAAAAGTGCATCTTATAGTCTGAAAAATACGGTGATTTCTTTTTATCAGCTACTGTTAACAATGGTTGGTTCTACTACACTATGTTGTATCTCAGTTGCAGGTTTTCCACTGGTATCAGGCTTATATTTACTGGTTTTAAGAACTCTTTGGTCTACATATATTGCCCAGGTAGATTGCAGCATCTAATCAAGTATGGCTGATACAGCTTCCTTTTTGAATAGGACATTAACTGGAAAGTTTGAGGTTGTATGCTGACTGGCAAATATAGATAAAAAGCAAGGGCAAACTACAGATACTCCTTGACGTGCAACCACAGTTGAGCCCAGAATTTACGTTTCTAAGCGAGATAATGGTTGGGTGAATTTTGCTCCATTTTAGGACCTTTCTTGCCGCGGTTGTTAAGTGAGTCACTCCATCTGTTAAGTTAGCAACATGGTAGTCACGTGGATCTGTTTTCTCCATTGACTTTGCTTGTCAGGAGGTCGCAAAAGGGGATCAAGTGACCCCTGGACCTGCAACCGTCATAAATTTGAACCAGTTGCCAAACATCCAAATTTGATTATGGGGATGCTGTAATGGTCATGTGAAAAACAGTCATCAATCCCTTTTTTCATTCACCAAATGAACTATTGTAAATCAAGGACTACCTGTAGTTTCATATCACCCTGAGAAAGAGGCAGAAATAGGGCAGCGTACGTCATGTACGTCATCAGGAGTGGAATCCAGTTGAAGATGACTTGTTACTTTGTGAGTTTTAGATGTGGTTCTACCCAGGAATAATGTAAGACCAGAGTATTTTTGTAAGCTTAGTTGAATTACCTGAAATTTCAGGTGTTACCTTTACTTCACAAATTTCCTTAGAAACAGAAGAGACTATCCTCAACTGAATATTTGCTTGTAGAATTTCAGTGTGCTTGCACCAGCTTAAATTGTTTACACTGAAACACAGAACAAAATGATCTCACCTTGCATTGCAATAACGGCATGACAGGTTATTTTATTTAAATGGCATTATTTACTTTACAGAAATGTTGTTTTAGCTACACCAGTTAACTATCAAATACTTGCAAATAATTTAAGGAACACAACAGAGCAATTAGATTTAGGCTGGCACATAAATGAATGCATCTAACTGATACCTACCTACAGGGGGGAAAAAGAAGCAGATTTATTGGTGCAAAATAAAACTTGCCTTCTGGATAGCATTTTCTGCTTCTTTCACCTTAAAAGACCACCATGGGTTGTGGCTTTGGAGTTACTGAAATGTAAAAGCTTCCATGTAGTCTTTTTTTAGCACGAACATGCTTTTTTAGGCAGTGAAGTGTGTGGCTGCAGTAGTTTTGTTTCTAAGGAGTGGTCATCAGCCTAAGTAATCTTGGAAGGTTACGTGTTTGGAGTACTGTATTTCCCTGTTTTTAAGATCCTATTCAGTTTCAGAAGTGATGCAGAACCTGAAAATGGCTGAAACTATCCTTGAAGACATGCAGGAAACTATCCTTGAAGACATGCTTCAAAATATTTGCACGATTTACCTTGTTTAGGAGATATATATATATCCTGTAGATCAGCCAAAGGGTTTGTGCTCACAAAGGTTTTAAAGCCTTTAAACATTTAAAAAATGGACTTGAGGAGCCAAACTATTTATTAATCTAAGCCCTTTGAAAACATGAAATGAATAGGAACGAGAGGCTGTTGAATGGGTCATAGATACTACACCATCTTGTTGAAGATCATATCCAAACAGAAGCCATCACTTGTTCAGGATATTGGAGCCACCATTTTTAAAACTGATTCAGAAAGTTTTCACAAAAAGAAAGTCCCAAATCATAAATGTCTCTGGAGATTCTCAGTCATCCAGGTCATGGTTGTCCCAGAGGTGCTTTTTCAAAAGGCAACTGGACTTTCTTGTTTTCGCACTGAAGACATTTCGCTTCTCATCCAAGAAGCTTCTTCAGTTGAACTGAACAGAGGACTGAAGAAGCTTCTTCGATGAGAAGCGAAACGTCTTCAAGGAAAAAACAAAAAGTTCCGTTGCCTTTTGAAAAAGCACCTTTGGGCCAAACCATAGAATGTTTTTCTGCCCTTAAAGTAACAGGTGTGTGCGTCTGCGCTGAAACTATGTACTTTATGTTATCTATTTCTGATGTGAAGAAGACTACATTGAAGATTAAAGTTCCCTTATACACACTCTTGAAATGTTTTCGCATTATATAATCCGTTCATATCTAGTTTCTGGCGTGCTGTGAACCACACCCCCAGCAGAGACAAAGTTAAATGTACCATGGATTATGTCACTTTCCATCAGTAGAGTCACTTTCCATTCCATAGAGTTCTAGAAACTACAAAACGTACTCCTTTAAGCCTGGTTTTAAGGTGTTACTTGTAATTTACAAAGAAATGTACTTCTCTGTATTTGGAGTATTTCTTAATTTTACAGAAAACGCTGCCTTTAGGTATCCTAGTTTAGTTTAGGAGTTAAAATGATCACAAAAAGCTATATTGTGGTATGTTTAAAATATATAGCATGGCATGAAAGCAGTTTCCTTGTGTTTTATTATAAGTAAATCTTGTTACATCATACGCAGACCACAGTGTACATGCAACAAAATAGAAATTTGAAAAGATTGGGTGTCCCATTGTTTTAGGGTGACGCGGCTTGTAAAAAAAATTAAGACGGATAAAGCATTTTTACTGGGTTTTCACATTCTAATTTCCTGTTTTTCTCTTTGCAGGAACGTCAGAATCAAAATAAACAATAAGAATAAGCATATATGGTTTGCTATATATATATACATATATATATATATATATACTAGAACTGATATTAAATTTGATTATGAAAAATTGAATCTTTTTTTAAAAATGCCTTGGTGCTGTGTATTCTGGCATCAGGAGATTATAAAGCTTTCAGCTCAATATCTCTTTTTTGCAGGGGAAATTCAAATCTTGCATCTTTTAAGTACACTGTAGTGGGAGGGGTTGGGCTTTGTTTTATTTTTGTTTGCCCAGCTGAATATGCATTAAGTTGTAATCTTTTCTATGTATAATGCTGTAGAATCCATTAATAAAGATGTTTCTTGTTTTTTTATTTTTTTTAAGTTGGTTAAAACAAGTTCATCTACAGTTGAAGATTTTGAAAATATTAGCATTTTTCCAAAGACTTTTAATTGCGGCACAAATTATGTTTCTAATTTGAAAAGTCAACTGCTTTTATATTTATGTACCACAGATCTCCTTGTCTCGCCATTCCCAGTCAGTTTGATTCTTATGGCAAGTAGAAACAAAAATACCCTGTTTGTGTTTTGTATTTTTTTTTTTTTTTGAGCAATAACCTGTATCAAAAATGTTGACATTTAATTTAGCAAGCTCGGGTTATTTTATGAAGTTCAATTTTATCTCTCACGTTCATTATTTTTGAAAAATGTTTGAAAGTATACTTCTGCCTTCCTTACAGAAAATCCAAAAGGCGTAATTCACTGGGGTAATTTCGCATGCAAGAAGTATAAATGGGATTTCACACAAACACAATTGTACATTTTCATCATTTGCAGTTATTTTTTTGTGGATATTGCATGAGAAATATTCCTCATGGATTGTACTTTGTTTTAAATTATTTTGTCTATAATTGGTGAACATTAGTGAACATCTGCATTGTATCATACATTGCAAGAAAAAAGCTGACAAATTTCCCTATTATAATTTTTTGCTTTATCTGTAGCTTTCAATCATTTAAATATGTGTTCAACATTGCAGGGGCTTGGGCAAAATGTGGCTTTTAATCCCCCCTCCCGCTTTTTAATATTATTAAATTCATTACTTTTAATCTGCCCCCCCCTTTCCCTCTCCACTCACCCCCTCAAGGAAGTCACTTAAGATTTTATACTAATAATGGTGAGCTTTAATCTTGAATCTTAGTTCAGACTCATACAATGGATTATGCTTCAGATGTTTAAAATTGATTGTGTGTGCGTGTGCCTATTTTTTCTGTTGGATGAGTAAAAAAAAAAACAACTGTTTTAAGAAATGAATCTTCTGTCATGTTTTTGTGGAATGAGGAAGCTGTCAGAAGAAGTGGCCACCAACCAGAGTTTTCAAAAAATTTAGCATGAATTCTTGGTGCTCATGCCTGTTGCTCTAGCACATTGAATCTGCACGTGTTTAATTGTAGAGGATCTTTTACTTATATTAGAAAGCAGGTATCTTCTGAAAAACAATATTTACGCAAGAGGACCTCCAATTTAAATGAAAGTTTTAAACTGTATCATTTAGACTTGTATTTAGAACATATAGCTTTGTCTGTTACTTCTGATGTAAGGAGTAATGGAACAGCATCAGATTAACTTTTTCCTCTAGGAGAATACAAGCCTTAATAAATAATATCTACTTAGCAAGTGTGATGTTCTTTCATTTCTCTCCTCTCCCTTTATTTTAGCCTTCAGGCTCCTCCTGCCAGTTCTTCGCATCACTTTCCTTCTTCACTAAGATGGGTTAGAAAGATGATAGAGAGACCTTGCACATTCAGGCTGGTAGTGGGGTAGACAGCTTCTAGGACTCAAAACTTGGTTTGGTTGTGCTCTCCTAGGTGAGAAGAGAGGGTGGTACTAAGCACACATTATTCATGAAACGTGTCGGGATCTTCTGTCTTTCATGGAGCGAAGTCCAAACTTCCTTTTCAGCTGAGGAAGTTCTCTTTTTTTCCTAGAAGTAAGTGGTGGTGCAAATTTAAACCACTGGATAAGCATGCTGAGAAGAATTTAAGTACAGGTAGTCCTTGACTTAACAACAGTTCATCTAGTGACCGTTTCCAAGTTACAACGGCACTGAAAAAAGTGACATAACTTTTTCTTATAAACTTTATGCAGTTATGACCTTTGCAGCATCCTCGTTACCATGTCATCAAAATTCAGATGCTTGGGAATTGGTTCATATTTATGACCGTTGCTGTGTCCCAAGGTTACGTGCCCAAATTTTGCAACCTTCTGACAAGCAAAAGTCATTGGGGAAGCCAGATCCACTTAACAGCCAGGTTACTGTCTTATCAGCTGCATTGATTCACATAACAACTGTGGCCAGAAAGGTGGTAAAATGTGGCAAAATTCCTTTAAATGTCTCTGAACAGAAATTTTCAGCTCCATTGTCATACGTTGAGGACTACCTGTTTAGGCATGTATAGTTTATCTGTTTGTCAAATAGCTAAACTTCCCTCCATGAATTCACTTTATGGTGGGCAAGTCTATCAGGAAACTGGGGAAAGAAGTAAAAAATGTGGTTAGTTCATTGTTGATTGTTTTTCTTTATGCTGGTCTTTGACATCAACTTTGACCTGAACTGATTAGCTGATCTATCATTCAGGTTTTGGGGTATTTGTAGTATGTTCCCCCACATTAGTGGATCAGAGGGTTTGCTTTTACAATGTTCTTTGGGCAAGCGTATGGAAATATTAGAATTGTCTGCAATAAATACTCATGACTTAAATATGAGCAAACATGAGTCAGCTTTGTGTGGCAGCAACCCAAAAAGCTAATACAATCCTAGGTTGTATAAACAGAAGCATGGAATCAAAATCACATGAAGTATTAGTTAAGGTCACAGCTGGAATACTGCATCCAGTTTTGGTCACCACATTGCAAAAAAGATGTACCAAAGGATGCACTTTTGGAAAAAGTGCAAAGATGATTATAGGCCTGGAGTCTAAAAATTAGGAACGGTGGCAGGATTTGGGTTTGACCAGTAGCAAAAACAAGGACTAGGGGTGACATGATAACTATTCCAATATTTGAGAGGCTGCCACAAAGAAGAGGAAGTCAAACTATTTTCCAAAGCACCAAAAGGACAGGACAAGAAACGATGGATGCAAATTAATCAAGGAGAGAAGCAACCTGGAATTAAGAGTGAGGACAACTAATCAGTGGAACAACCTGCCTTCAGAAAATGTGGGTGCTTCATCACTGGAGATGTTTAAGAAGAAACCGGACAGCCACTTGTCTGAAATGGTATAGGTCGATCTCCTGCTTGATCAAAGAGTTGGACTAGAAAATCTTCAAGGTCCCTTCCAGCTCTACTCTGATTGCTTGAATCAGCTAAGACTACCAAAGGGTACAGTTGACTTACAACTGCAATGAGAATTTCGTGTTGCTAAGCAAGATGGTTGTTAACTGAATCATGTTATTAATGAGTGCTGTTTGCTGTCCAGGTGGAGGTGATCTCTCTTGCCAGTTTAGAAACAATATAGATCATGCTTTTAATTTAATATGTGGATTTTGTATGTGTGCATAGAGAAATTGTCACTAGCATTGATTATGTCAACTCATTTGGGTAATGAAACGCCTGGAAGAAAACAACCAAGCTCCGAGAGCACCAGGAATTCTTCCTTTCAACCCTGAGTTGCAAACATTCTCCTTCATTGAGAGAAATTGTCTCTACTTCCATGCCTGACATAATCCCAGAACCCTGTTCTGCCTTACTTTTAATACACTTTTCAAAACTAGCCCATGGAAGCAAAACAAACTGCACAGCCTGAAGAATTCAATTAAGATCAGTACCCAGATAATAGCTGTGGATGAGGGATGGGCCATTAGTTTTCCCAAGGGACCACACGAGAAACTTGGATTGTTGTGGAGGGCTGAACCAATAAGGTTGGATGAAAGAGAATAGACGTACGTAAATTGAATTGAAAAAAATTGCAGTTGCCTTCAAAATAAAATCAATCTACGTGGGCCAGATTGGGACAGGAGCCAGATGTGGCCCGGGGACTGTAAAATGCCTAGGTCTGCTACAGAGAAATAAGACAAAACAATTTCCCCACATCCTTTCCAGAAGTCTTCAGGGTGGCGCTGTACCACCTCAGAAACCAAACCTTTCTGCTTTGTGGAGTAATCGCGCAATTTCAAGCATCTCTCGTGCGTTATTTGTCGGCCCCGTTTTTCTCTGGAGATTCTCAGTCATGGTTGTCAGAAAGGTGCTTTTTCAAAAGGCAACTTTGACCCAGACTACCCAAAATAAGTACTGGGCTTTGTGACATGTTGACATAGGCCAGGGGTGGACAATTAACGGCTCCTTCACGACTTGTGGACTTCAACTGGCTCAGGAATTCTGGGAGTTGAAGTCCACACATCTGAAAATCACTCAGGTTAAGAAACATTGCCCTATACCAGGGCTGTCAAAGTCATGGGCCAG
>JANHFJ010003057.1:55285-66154 GCA_032468195.1 Cerberus rynchops
AAGACCGGCCCAGGCTCCCCAACCAGATCCGCCCAATCCGAGTCCAGCCCCCTCCGAATCTGAGTGATTTTATCCTGAAAATTTACTACCAGTTCTAACAAACCTGCTAGAACCTGCTGAATTTCACCTCTGATTATATATTTACATACATACATACATACATACATACATACATACATACATACATACATACACACATGTATATGCCACCTATGCCACCTGTATTTTCTGTAAGACTCTTAGGAAATAGAGTCTCTATTGGGCCTTCCTGACTACCTGGAACATGTTACTTTTCCAGATGAGGTCCTGGCTGAGATACACTCCCGGGAATTTGAAGGAGGAAACCCTCTCCACATTGTCCCCCTTGATATAGAGTAAGGCAGGTTCCTCTCTCTGTTTCTGGGAGTCCAACACCATCTCCTTAGTTTTGCTGATGTTTGGGTGCAGGTTGTTTTCTGAGCACCATGTGGTTAGCTTCTGGATTTCTTTCCTGTATCCCCTCCTGGGATAAGGACCAGCACAGTGGTATTATCTTCAAACTTTATTACCATGTTAGATGGGTCTGAAGGTATGCAGTCATGTGTGTACAGCGAGTACAAGTAGGGACTAAGCACATAGCCCTGAGGGGAGCATGTGCTGAGCTTCAGGGAGGAGGATGTAAAGGACTCAGCCCTTACTATTTGTTGGTGGTCCATCAGGAAATCTCTGGCAGCTGGCAGTCAGCAGAAGTAGTTTCCAGTACTGTATTCTAATCACTGCACCACCATGACTCAGAACTTAAGAAAAACTAGAAAACTAGTATATTTCTGTTGCACTCTCTAGAGAGTAGCCATTAAGAGATGCCTAAATGTTATCTTATTCCTGAACACTTATTTCATTTTTGACTCTAATATTCTTTTTATCAGGATATTGGAAGTGGAATAATACATGTTAACAATGTTCTGGTTTTGGATATAATGATTAAAAACAAGAAACTGACAATCACAGTTTGTATTCTAAGGTAAGAAATTATGGATTTTGGACCATTACTATACTAAAAAAAATGTTTTGAGGGCTGGGCGATTGCGCTGAACAGTTGTTTGGGATTTTGTTTTTTTACATTCATTTTAATAACCTCTTCAGTATATTTGATTCACTTTGGGGTTTTTTGTTTGTTTTTCTTTTTGATTAACACAGTTAGACATGAATAGATGGATAATGGGGAAATCTAAGAGACCATTTGACTAATTTAGAGTATTCTTTCTTTTTCCAACTGAGTTTTCTTCTAATATTTGAGTCAGCAAAGTAATAAAATTGCAACTCAATGTTCCTTTTTAATTTTATTTCATTTATTAATGCTAAAATAATTATGTTGTTTATTTATAGAAAGCCTTCTGAATATTTATTGTTGCAATTGCATAACTATTTAAAACCTGCAAAAAGTTAAGTTAATATAGGCATTAGCAGTAGACAGCTAGTAAATGAAAAGCTCCATAAATGTGCATTTATCTTAGCTTTGCATGATAACAAATTAATTTCTTATTTTGTTTCAATAAAATATATTTTAACTTGGAAGTTGCTTAACTTAATGTGGTATTTTATCCTTGAATTATCTCAAAATGAATTAGAAAATATTATTGAAAGTTTTCATTAAGAATATAAAAGCTAAACGCCTATTTAATCTTTGATCATTAAAAGTACTTACAGAGACTTGAACCACAAAGTCTTTCTTTTCTGGCTGTAGGAGTATCCATTTAATATACCAAAGAACTGGTCTCCTTTTGTAGAATGATTCTATACACAACTGCATTCACCAAAGTCATTTGCTCAGATGCTGGAACTGTAGGAGTATTATGGAACTGATTTGCTATTTATTTTTAGATCTTTTTTCTTCTTTTTATTTTTATTTTTTGTATTTTTCAACGTGGCTTACAAACCCCAGGGCTTGGACTAGCACTGGTCTGCGGCATGCTAGCAACCAGGCTATGCAAAAAAGTGAATCCCATCCATGCATCCCATACAGTAGACAGTAGACATCCCATACAGTAGACAGAATATGAAACCACTCCCTCTCCAGTCCATGGAAAAGTCTCTCTCCACAGAACTGATTCCTGATGCCCAAAAGGTCAGGGGCCACTGGCTTACAACATTGCAATTGCCTGATAGTCTTCTATTCCAGTACTGATCAGTCTTTACTGTTTAAAGATCAGTTAAGGTCAGCTGGCTATACTACTTACTAGTTCATCATTCAAAATTACATTTTAAGCTTTTCTCATAATCCCAGCAATGGGCAACAATCCACAAATACTCAGTTATTGCTGAAATGCTACTTATTGTGCTGTTTGTAACCACCTGTAGAATCACAGACAGCATTTCTTAAATAGATCTTAATGAACTGAGAAATCAGCTCAGATTCAGTATGAACTGAGGAGTTAAAACGAGCATGAGCTTGCAATATGAGACCAAACATATTCAATTTGATTTACTTTGAGATCCAATTTGAAAAGAAGTTTAATCCCTAGGCAATAATGGGAAAGCAGTGGAACACCTGCAGCTGCCTCATTTTATGGTAGAATGAGGTGAAAATAATATAGGTAGGCAATTTAGAAGACATTAACCTGGTGTTTTAGCCACATATTTCAACAAAAAAAAATTATTAAAATACTTTTCTGCACTTCTTTTTAGGAAAAAGAAACAACACAGTAATCTTCAACATATCCAACAAAAATTCTATTAAAAAGTTGCACTATACAAATACAGAAGGTATCCTAGTTTTTTTTAGAAATAATACTTTAAACAATAGTAAATTTTTACTTTTGCACTTGATTTTCTGGGTTTCCAGGCTTGTTTGATATTGAGGAAAATCCTTTGGTGTGCCTGGTGAGAAGGAAGTAATAGCAATATCAATAGCAATATTAATAATAGTACTATTACTACTATTATTCCTATAATAATTTAATACATGTATATGTGCAAATCACCCAGCAACCTCCGAGTGGTTTACAAATTGTTAGAAATGTTTAACACAAGAAAACAACAAACATAAAAAAGAAGAAAGATACCAAATGTAGATAGGAGCAAAGAAAAAGAAGAAAATAGGTTTCAATAATCATGGTTGCCAAAGGCATGGATGAGGAGCTATTCCTTCAGGAATCATCAAAACACCAATAGGATGGGAGGATTTGAATCCTGGGGGGCCTCAGGGCAGAAACGGAATGGTTTTGCTGCTTCTAATCACTGGTTCTAAATAGATGCTGGGAAGATTGGCATAAGAGTTGACAAGTTTGGTCCTTCCTAGAAAAGAGTTATTTTCATTTCCAGGGCATTGTCTCTTTTACGCAAGTTTAGAACCTAGACTTTTCCATGGACTGGAGAGGGAGTGGTTTCACATTCTGTCTACTGTACATCCCATGGATGGGATTCACTTGTTTGCATAGCCTGGTTGCTAGCATGCCGCAGACCAGTGCTAGTCCAAGGACTGGGGTTTGTAAGCCACTTGAAAAATACAAAAAATAAAAATAAAAAGAAGAAATGACCATTGAGCCTTGCGTAATTATACTGCCCATGATTGCTAGATTTTGTAAGATACCATGGGATCAACTAGTTTTAAGGTTTCTGCATTCTAGCCAACTTACTATTCTACACTTGATTTTAACTATAAGGCTGAATAAATCAATTAAATTTAACTTAAACCTTGAAGTGGTTTGAATTAAATTATATTGCCACTGAATCTTGAATGAAATCATGCCCTCTTTGAAAGTTGAATTTCCAGTTTGACTAAACAAGGTTGATTCTCATAGGCCCAATGTGTATAATATACTCTGATGCAGGAAAGAGGCAATTAATTTGTAAAGTACTTCACAGCCTTTATAGCCACCTGGTTAAATTTGTTGGAGAACATAGCTTCAAGTGGTGAATTTTCTTTATTTAACTGGTGAGATTAAGCTTAATCAAATCAGCCCACTTTTGATGCTTTGCCACTCTTCTCTGCACTTTTTCCACTTTCTCAGCATCTTTCTTGTATTGCAGCAACCATTACTACACCTGCTATTCCAGGTGTAATCTGATTATTGTTGTGAAGAGCAAATACATCACATGCATGTTCTCAATACTATATTTTGCTGATGCCACAAAAGATTACATGGCTTTTAGGCAACTGTAGCACACTATAGAAAATATCTACAAACCCATCACATCTGGAACATAAACTGTTTCAACCCCTACCCCCAGGACCCCATTATAGGGCACTGCATGACAAAACAACTAAACACAAACATTTTTTTCCTCATGCCATCACTCTGCTGAACATCTAATTCCCACAGTACTGTCTTACATCTAAGTATATTTACTCATGTATTACTTTTATCCTTCTCATTTGTTCCATTAACTTCTCTTATTGGTATCATTAATATGATTATTATTACTTTGATATTATGATTATTATTACCTTGTTGTTTTGTATGTACATTGATAGTTTATCCACTGGAGACATATTCCTTGGGTGTCTGTCACACTTGGCCAATAAAGTATGCTGTTCTGATCTGTTTATGCTTAATCCATGCTTTATCTGTTTGATGTAGTGGTTGAGGAATTGACTGAATTCCCACTTTAGACACAAAACCATCTGGGTGATCTTGGAATGGTCACTCTCCCTCAGCCTTACAAAGCAAACAATAGCATACTACTTCCAAATTATTGCCAAGAAAACTGTAGAAATTTGTTCAGGCAATAACCAGGATAAACAATGACTCAACGGCATGTGCAAGCACACACACAAAATCAAGAAATTCACAGGTACTTCAGCTGAGTCAAGTATAGGAGCATCATAACACAGGCTAATTCAGCTCACTAGCAGTGGTTTGATATCGATCAACTCAAAGTTGACTCAAAGTTGACTCTGTTTTCCATCCTTTGGAGGTTGGTAAAAACAGGACTGATTGTTGGAGGCAATATGATGTCTCTGTAAACTGCTTAGAGAAGGCTGTAAAGCACTGTGAAATAGTACATAATTCTAAGTGTTATTGCTATTTTGCATCCAGGTTTTTCTGTGTATGTAACATCACATTTTTCATCAATGAGCTATTGGATAGAGTCCAATATTCAAGTCTATCAACATCATTTTGAATCTTCAAAACCCATCCATCTTGTTTCATCAGCAAGTTGAATGAGCATCCCTTCTAATCCATCATCTAAGCATTTATGAAAATGTTAAAGAACGTTGGGCCTAGGACAATGCTGTGGAGTAGCCCAATGCATATTTCTCTCCATACAGACATATATCCATTGAATACTATGCATTGGTACATTTTTTCAAACAACTATGAATCCATCTGGTACTAGGAACTTCCATTGTTCTATGTTATCATGATGGTCAACGTTGTCAAAAGCCTTACCTAAGTATAAATGTATTTCATCTACAGTTAATATAAACAAATTAAATTTGATTTTTTTAAAATTTGCTGAAGAAGAAGACAGAGGGAAGCTAATAGATTTATTAAGTTTATACAGAAAAAACACTAGCTTGAACTAATTAGATGAAATCCAACTTTTTTGTGTGATTTACAGTAACCTTCTGCTAATTTCCCAGAATACTTCCTAGAATAATGAGAATATGTGGAAGGATTACAATGACTTTATATTTTCAGTGGAAGAGAATACAATTTCACAAAGTCATTTTAGAAAATAAAGAATCCAGTTTCTGCCTTTTCATTTTTCTCTAGTTCATATTCATCTTTCTCTTCCTGTGCTAGAAAGAGGAAGATGTATTTTTTTATGTGAAAATGATATCTGTATGAGAAAGAATGATTAGTATACCTAAATGAAGTTCAAAAATATATCTATAATGTTTTAATCTGCATTTGTTTAATTTTAATGAGAAGTTCTTAGTGATTTAAAGTTATTAAATTTAAAGTTTTTGTCCTGCTCTTCTTGATGCTGCAACCACCAGCCCCCCTTTTTAAGGATATGTCATAGTGGATTTATTATTTTCTGCTTTAATTGGAAACTGTAGTCAGACAAGGCATTCATAGTTTAATATTTTTGCCTAAGTTTGTAATTATTTTCTCCCTATTCATGATTTTGGGAGTGATCACTATAAATTCAAGATTATGTTTGATATAAATATAATATGACAGTTTTATTAGAAAGCAGAAAGCAGAAAGCATCCATGTATAAATCAAGTTATAAAATGATAATTAAAGAACTCCCAACAATTTCCAATATTATGGGATTGAGGAACTTTTGGGCTATTGATTTAACTGGGCTTAATAGACTGTCCAGAACCTAGAACTAGGGTCAGCTTTATTACCACAGTAGAGTAAAGCAAAGCACAGGAAAGGCAGTTATGATTATTGCTAATGTTTTCGAGCTGGATTGTATATAGGGCTGAATTTGTGTATCTTTCATAGGAAGAATTTAGCAGCCATCATTTCTATTCTCCTGAACAGGAATTAAGATACAGTAATTATTAAGACTGGATTTTGGAAGAAAATTCACCACATGCCATATTCAATTAATCTATCAATAAGTATTATCTTCCTTCATTTTCTGTAATGTATCTGTGCTCTGAATTTTTAATTGTCCAGTTTCCATTAAGCTGATTACTGTCATAGGAATGATGTAAGATTTCAACAGGAAAGAAACTGAACATAAAGAAATTACTGTTCAGGAAATATATCCAATCTTGTTTTTTCCATTACAGCACTGATTCTAAAAAATACCCCATAAATAACAAATAATAAATATCTGTTCTCTTAATCCTAATTATGACAATTAGTAAATGGATGGCTCCCAGAATGAACCTTAGCCCACTTGCATAGATCTTTTAACAGATGGAATCATTTGTGGAAAGAACTTTTGAAAGTGTTAAAATTTTAAATTAAAAATATGTAACTTTCATAATCAAGTAATAGAAGATTGCTTAAAAAACCTAGAAGACTTTACAGTTGTTGGGATATGATATCAATGTTTTGATTGGCTTAACTACATCTTAATAATAAAATACTATCAATTATAAAAAAACTAGTTTTCCAAATAAATTACATTACATTAAATATAGTTTTATGCTGATGATATCTAAATGAGATTTAGATTATATCTAAAGTGCAATATTTTAAATATAATCAATGAATTCTAACTTTATTAAAACATCAGCTGTTCTATGCTGCATTATATAATTAATTTAGATACCTGGTTTCCTCTGTGTGATGTTTTTGCAACCATATTTGTTTTCAAATATATAACCATAATATATATCCCTATTATACTTCCAGGTTTAAAACAAATAAAATTGAATGTGAATTTTGGCTCTACTTTTTTCTTTATGAAAAAAAAACAAAATAAAATGTCACTCTTCAGGAATTAATAACAAAGAGTTTTCCATATATTATGTATAGAAGCACATTATCTGGTAACATGAAATTTGCTGTTAGAAATATCATCACAGCTTAGTAGTTCTATTACTATCCACTATTTTTCCTCCAATTATATTAAGACTGGCACAGCACTATGGTCCCTGAATCTTCATTTCAAAGATTTCTTAGGGCAACCCATATGACTTGGCAATAAGAAATTATCTAATTTCATATAAAGGATGCTAGAAAGATTTCAAAATTTGTTCAGCTATTCAAGTAAAATGCACTTTCATAAACTCTCCATTTCTAAAACATTTATCAGTCAATCTTTCACTCAGTAAAAGGAAAACAGGGAAGGAGAAGCAAAAGGAAGAAGTATCCATCCTCCAGTGATGATTTCATACACTTGAGAAGACTTTTAACATAGATGGCTTAGCTGGAAACCATGAATATTTATTGACATAGCATATTTTTCACTCTAAAGTTATGCAGAATGCAAAAATAAAAATAGTAAGTAAAAAAAATATACCGATGTGATAAGAAAAATACAAGGAAATGTAAGTACGTAAAATTAATTTATGGTAAAAACATTCATTATGGGAGTCAGGCAGCATGTACAACTTATTTGTATGTTATTCCTAGCATACCAAACTTAAAATTCCATATAAAAATTGGGAAGAATTATTCTTTTCTCTTGCATTTACAGTGTCTCACAGTCACATAACCAAATTTGAGGTGTAAAATCAAGTCAGATCAGATACTGAACTGCTTAATGACCACAATGACTTATTCCAGGTCCAATTGTGGTTGTAAATCAAGGATTAGCTGTATATATTTGTTTTACTATATGTTTAATTTTAACTGAAAACTGTGTTTAGTTTACTTTAGTTTATTGATTAGCCCATAGGCCATATGAAAAAAAACTGTGTTGAAAAATTGAGAACGAGAAAGATGGCAATACTGTAATTACAACAAAAATCTCAGAGATGTAAATGAACAGGTGAAATTTCTCAAGAATTTTCTTGGCACTGATAAAAGAGAGATATGATTTCCCATCCCCCTACTCTTTGGGCTTTTGTCCCCTACAACTGCAAACCTCACAGGCAAGAGTACAGAATATAATTGTTTAGCTTTATTGGGCCATGGCTTCAACATAGTTCTATTTTTAGTACATTTCTCACCAGCAATGCTAATTAGAGGTACATATCACTGATCAACACAATTTACCAATTAATGTAAACAAGAAAGTTGTCTAATTTATTAATTAATACAAAACTCTAGTTCCCAAATTTCAAAAAGTTTTCCCAATGTAGAAAAGATAGCAAGAGAATGAGCAGGCAAAAAGTAGCAAATGAAATAGCATGTTGCAGAATTAAAAAGGTTTTTATGGTCTGTATACATAGCCACACACAAGGAGGGGGGAGAGAGAGCACTGCATTAAGCTCCCCTTTTCACCCATTTATAACCCAAAATGTTGTCCTCAAGAAAAATGTTAGAAATTATTTATCAATCTTCTTATGAAATATTGTTAATCTTAAGAAGACAATTTAGGTGGTGATGGTGTGGGCAAGCTGTGATTGAGCAATCCTTGGTAATGGTAGTTTGTGTCTTGGGTGTCTCTTGGTATTTATCCCTCAAATCATCAACAAATTATTGTTTTAATCACCCAGCAATGTTGCTGTATTTCCATGCATTGTGTGTTGCTTCTAGAATTAGTATTCATCATAGTTCATTAGGGAAACGTTTGTGATTCCTAAAAAAACTTTATTTGCTGGGCAAGCCTGAAAAAAGCTGCATTTCATTCAAATGTGATTTTTTTTTCTGGTTCATTTAGCTCAAAGTGACCATCCAACAAATCTCTCTTGTGTTCCATTATGGTCCATATTTTTTTTGTCAAATATGGCTTCTTTTGTCAAATTGTCATCATGTTTCAACATTTTTCTTAACCATACTCTGTATTAAAACACATAATACCCTTTTCCTTTATACCCAGACTATAAGGTATTGAAAAATAAATGTTTAACTGGGGTAATCTTAAACCTTTTTAACAACTTGATAACTATTTCTGCTCAGGTCACTTGGAGTGCCAGTTGCTAGTTTGGTTAACGAACGTATTTAATGAGTTAATAATGTATTGGAATTTTAATTAAAAATATAATTCATAAAGTTTCAGAGTTCTTTTGTTAGTCCTCATGTATTTATTGTAATGAGCTATTTGCCTATTATGATTTATGCTTCGAAGCCATGGGCTATATGGCAAAATAGTCCTTGTACTTTAAACATTCATTTATACTTAGTTCTTCTAAAAAGAAAATCTATACTTTCCACTATGTTTAGATGAAGAAATACGGAAAACTAACCAAGCATGGCTATTACAAGATAGTATTAGTTAAGCATGAATTAGATATGCTTGTACCACATATATAATGTTCTCTCACCTAGCAAAAAATAGTTTTCTATGCTCCTAGTGGATTCACTCATTAGTCAAAGAATGGTGAAATAATAGAAAAATATACACATATTGGTACAGATTTCTCAAGCAACACAAAATAATAGATATTTCTTGATTTGAATTGTTTTTAAGCTTGTTTTTTGTGAAGACATCTACCCCTCAGAGAGAGAAATGTTAATAGAAAATGAGCCAAAGCAATTATTAAAGGATTAGTGGCAAGATCTTATGATGAGTTCCATGAGATTAACTTCCATGTAAACATGAATAAATTTGCAGCAGTCCTGATGGAATAATTTGTATCTGATCAAACTTTCAACCTTCATTCAATTATTATTTATTAGAATATTTATGTTGATTGATTGATTACATGTCCTCAAGTCACTGTCAGTCTGCATGGTGGTCATGTACTCCTAAGCCACTATTCCTAGAGAAGGTGAATTGACATCTCTCAAGACCATAAGTCTGGAGAATTCCACTACCAATCCAGAAATGGAGTCAATGAGCTTAGTCAGGGAGGTTGCTATGCAGCAAGGAGGTTGAAATGTTGAAATCCTGTGCAATCCTAACTGGGGAAGAACTGCCTCAGGCTTAATACTATAAACATTAAGTGGCTGTACCATGCTCCCCCCGCCCCCAGTTCTGGAATTATTCTATCCTTGGATGGGGTTGTAGTTCCTCATTCAACACTAGCATTCAGCTTGAAAGTCATCTTGGAATCATAACTGTTACCTGAAAATCAGATGACTAAGAGAACCTAATGCACTAGATGATCCCCTTCATAGACCAAGAAGTTCTTCAGACAGTCATTCATCCCCTAATTACCTCACAAATATAGATTACTGTAAAGTAATGTGCTCTATATTGAGCTGATCTTGAAAACTACTTATAGTTATCCAAAATGCAGTGGTATAGTGTGTTGGACATACTTTGACATGCCCTTTTGATCCCCATTGCTGTGTAGTTGCACTAGTTACAAATTGGCTTCTAGATGCAGCTGACTATCATCTACAGTATAAAATCCTTCATGTCCTAGAGTTTAATTATTTGAGGGACCACTGCCACATCACACAAATTAGTAATAGAGGA
>JANHFJ010003060.1:69409-81046 GCA_032468195.1 Cerberus rynchops
GAAGGAAGGAAGGAAGGAAGGAAGGAAGGAAGGAAGGAAGGAAGGAAGGAAGGAAGGAAGGAAGGAAGGAGAGGGTAGAATCTTCTTGCAAGAGTGTAAACATTTAGATTGAAATCATAGGTCTTACTTATATACTCATTATGGAATTAAGAATATTAATTGCCCAGAAAATTACTTCCTTTCTCGCAAACTAGAAGCGTGGGAATCTAAATTTAATATACAAATCAAATATAAACCAGAGGTGGGATTCAACCAGTTCACACCTATTTGCTAGAATCAGATGTTAACTTTCTAAGCAGTTCAGAGAATTGCTGGTTCAGCTGGTCGTTAGGTAGAGAAATTATTTGAATCCCACCACTGATATAAACTGTTTATTAAAATGGTATAAGATAGGTTTTGAAAGTGACAGAGCAATTAATAGATGACATTTTCATTTCTGCCCTCCAATAAAAGTTGTCTATTATTACTGTTTTCTTTCATAAATTGAAATTGGTGAAATCATGATTGCATTCCATAATATTAGAACCAAGGGCACAAAGGAATAAACACTTCTTTGAAATGAATGTTACCAATCAAAATATTACTGATCTTTACATTAAAAACATTCATATTTGCATGTCATGCCCTCATTTCACACAATTTTAGGTACCTAACAATTGTATGTAGCTTCCAAAGATTCTTGTCTTACCATTAAAGAACTTCCACAGGATTCCAAAGTGCTGAGATTGATTATGAAAATTACCACTGCTGGAAATGTGTTGTTGTTTATAAATCCCCTGCAGTGAGAGTCCCCATGTTTCCCATTTAGTGCTAAATCAGTTTCAGAGTAACCAGAAAACAGGACAGTGCAAAAATTAATCTTCATAGTAATTGCCTGAACTCCGCAGTAGACGTTGATATCTTGTACTGCTACAATAGAAAAGGGAACTATTCAGATTATGTTAAGTTATATTTTTGAATGTTAAATAAGGGAAATAAGCCTAATTTTGAATAAATTTTAAAATACAGACAATATAAGAAGCAAACTAAAAATAATAACAATAGTAAATAACAATGAATTCCATACAATTGTGCCGTAACTGAGAATACTACACTTTGCATCTTAATAACATGACTTTAATGTGATTTACCTTCATGTACTTCCTTGAATGATGGAAATAAGCAGTTTCTTCTCTTCATTCCACATTCAATTAGTTTTCCCTCAGCATGCATAGAAAACAAGCCCAAAATATCCCCAAGCATTTCAATAGAGCACTATATATTGGTATCATTTATATTTTGCAGATAATAATCTGGATGCAGTAATTCCAGGTGTGGTCTTACTAAGGTAATATTAAGATAATATTCCATTAAATAGCCATGCCAAATAGCAATCATTTAATGTAATCAGAGACAAATATAAGTTAGCAATAAATAATTAAAATAAAATACCAGATTTCAGTTTTAAACAGCATCAAAACATGGAGTTTTATATACACACTAATTATCTGAAAGCAATAATTGATGGAACAGACTTATATAGTCAGACAAATAATGATTCACAGTACTAGTTTATTTATTTTTGGTAAATAGCAGTTATAAAAATATTTGCAGGTTATAATTTTAGTCAACACAATCAAGGAGGCTGAGATAGCAAAAAGTTTTCTAATAACATTTTAGCACCTTAACAAATGTATCTGCTGTATTATAAAACATTAAATGACTTAATGAGGGAATAGAAGGGGAACTTTGCAGATAACACTAAATTTGCAGATAACACTAAACTAACTGGAATAGTCAACACTCCAGAAAACAAGCTCAAGATCCAAAAAAAATCTTAACAGACTTGGGGCTCATCCAACATCATGAAATTTCATGTGGAGAAAAAGATTTTACACTTAGGCATGAAAAATCAAATATACAAGTACAGATTAGGTGAAACTTGGCTCAAAAACAGTAACTGTGAAAGGGACCTTGGAATCCTACTGGAAGATCACATCAATATGAGCCAGCAGTCTGCGTCAGCAGCCAAAAAAGCTAATACAACCTTTGATCGCATAGAGGTATAGAACCAACAGAGGGATATAATTTAAATCACATAAAGTGTTGGTACTGCTTTATAAATATTCTTAGTAAGACCACACCTGGAATACTGCATCCAGATGTTGAGATTTTGGAAAAAGTGCAGAGAAGAACAACTAGGATGATTAAAGTCCTGGAGACTAAAACATATGAAGAATGGTTGCAGGAACTGGGTATGGTTAGTCTAGAGAAAAGAAGGACTAGGTGTGATATGATAGCAGTATTCCAGTATTTGAGTGGCTGCCACAAAGAAGAGGGGCTCAACTTATTTTCCAAAGAACCAGAACTCAGTACAAGAAACAGTGAATGGAAACCAATCAAGGAGAGAAGCAATATGGAATTAAGGAGAAACTTGCTAACAGTGAGAACAATGAACATTTTTTCTAACAATTACTGGAGGTTTTTAAGAAAAGACTGGACAGTCACTTGTCTGAAATGGTATAGGGTTTCCTGCTTGAGCAGGGGATTGAACTAGAAGACCTCCAAGGTCCCTTCCAACTCTATTCTGATTGATTGATTGATTGATTGATTGATTGATTGATTGATTGATTATAAAATCTAATCAAAATAAATGAGTGCCATCAGCTTATCATACATACAAATCGCAACTCCATATTTTATCCTTTATCATAGCCATATTTGTTTAGGACATCTGTTTTAACAGTTAGTTAGGGTTGCATACATACAACCCATCCAGTGTTGGCCAATAAACAGAGAAAAGGCAGTTTCTATATACTAGATTGTGTAAAATGTTTACAATTCAAAATCTTTCAAGCTAGAAACAGTTGCTCTCAATATTTTGAACTGGTCTGTGTAGCTTTTCTATAAGTGTTTGAATTTGAAGTACAGCCATTTAATAGATAAAATAACTGTACTGTATAAAATTTTTGTACAATCTTACTATATACTGTACATGTCTCCAGGATTTATTTCACATACAGAGAGGAATTGGCCGGCTACAAGTGGATCAAGCAGGGTTCTTCCTTCACTTATCATATATTTAATTTTATTAAACTTATATACCGCCCCTCTCCCGAAGGACTCGGGAGTCCTATATTGCCAATAAATATATCTATGACATCTATAACTTGATACATTTTGTTTTCCTTTCCTGTTTAAAGTGTATAATAGAAAATTTGAGTTATTCAAAAAAAAGGTGATACATTAGATCTATGCAAATCAGAGCTGATTTGATTCAAATGGTTTTTGGCATTATTTGATTTAAATTCATAATTTGAGGTAGGAGGCTAAACTGGTTCAATTCAATTGTTTCAGGATGCTTTCATAGCTTATATTGCAGAATATCAAAGCAGCTGTACCTGTTTTGTTCTGATGAGATGAAAATTACATGGGTAATAAAATCATTAGAGAATATTAACCATGACTACTTTACTTGGCTATTTTTAGTGAATGTATATCATAAACCGTTGTTCTTCATTTATTATATAGAGACAGAAAAGATAAGATAGCAATAGTTTAGCTGCCTCTAAATCAGGGGTGTCAAACTGACATCATCAACAGTTTTTCTGGATTACCAGTCTATGGTATGACAAAGGAGAATGCCATCAATTTGCCCTTATAGTGGGTTAAAGTCTTCTGTTTACTGGTTTCATGGGGTGCTAGGTAAATTGACAAGAAATAAATCTTATATCAATGGTACCAGGCTAGACAGAATATTAATTGTATAAAGATATATAAGCAAAGACTAAGTCTTTAAGGTAACAAAGCAGAAATCTCTTATTTTATTGTTGTTGTTATTGTTATTGTTGTTATTCAAATGACAAATGGAAGAAATCTTCGAGGCCATGGAGGAACTTAATAATTAATGATAATTGTTTTCTATCTTTAAACTAGCTAAATTTTTCAGTGAAGATCGTCATTACATGTTCTCAATTTATGTTTGCCTAGGGTCCACTAGTTATTGACATAACTATTCAATGATAAATGTAGGAAACACATTTACTTGTGTTACAGTCCAGCAATAAGGCTATTAATCCAGTTCTTCTCAAAGACAGCCTATAGAGCTCATAAATAGTTGTAATGTAAGGATAAATGTATATGTAAGTTATAAAACAATTCTTATAATGATAAACATTACACTGTTTTCCAATTGCAATAAGTATCTGTTTCTATAAAGAATGCCACATTTTCTGCAGCTTTATATCTAGAGAATTAGAAATGTATCTATGCCTGGCTTTCCATGTCAGTTGCATTCTTTGCTATATACTTGATCTACAAGGGCAGTTTCAATTTTTGGAGAGTTTTTTCCCTTTAACGTCTGCAGAGTAAGATTTTCCCTATTGTTTTTCGAATGTAATATAATGCAGATTTGCAAGATACTTTCATAATTTCTTTTCTTTCCATGAATAGGTTGCATGTCATTAAAATTATCAAGTACTGCTTGATCACACATGCAAGGAAAACTGCTATTTTACGTTCAGGCTCTTGTTCCTTTTTTGTCCATCAAAATCTTTTTTGTCTGCCAGTGAGTTTCATTTTCTCCTGCTTTTGTTCTGTCGCATTCAGAATAAAATATTCATGCTGTATCATGCTATTATTCCTACCAAATGGATTAGGATTAGGATTATCAATCAATGGTTGACAGTTACCTCTATGCATTTATGTACCTTTGAAATAACAAGGATATTAAATCAATCAATTTTCTTCCATAATGAAAAAAACCAAACATGAGATTTTAGCACTAGTACTGGTAGAAGATAAAAAAGTAAAAGATCCTTTGTTTATCAAAATTCAAACTTTTTTCCAGGATTCAGCAGGATTCTATTTGTTGCTTTTTCATCTTCTTTTATGCATTTCACTTGTTACAATTCCCTTTTTTTCTATGACTGAAACAAGTCCTCTATTGTTCATTTCATTACTAGCTTACTGTTAATAGCTCACTATAGTCTCTATGGTGAGGTTAACTGCTTCTTTTTAAAACCTATTTCAGCTGACTGTCTTGCATTTAAGGGAAAGAGGTGACTGGTATCTCATACAAGGTTTATTGAAACATTTTGATTACTGATAGAAATCTATCTTTTGCATTCTCTCTGTAGTTTGAAACCAAATAGAGCATAAATCTTGTTTCTCTTGGTGAGGAATGCAGTGCTCTTTGTAAACTGCCCCCTTAGCCTAAATAACGTTTAAGGGAAACCTGCTAACAGAAGTGAGCCTTACCAGAGAGAAGAGCCTAGAAGCCAACAATCATGAATATCTGCAGAAATTGACAGGTAGATAAAAATACCAAAGCAAGGACCATGAGATCACAGTGTCTCCTTACATATGTTCACAACACACATATGAAAGTGTTTGCATCTTGCCATTTGCCCATAGTTTCCTGCTTCTGCAGATACACTACATGTCAGCATTCTATGCCTTATTTTCAAAAGATAATATTGTCATTGTTGGTAAAATACTTTTTCACCAAAGCCTCTTCACACACTGTATCTTGTTGTATACTGCAAGTCATAGAAGATGAAAATCTCCATCTTGATTTCTTTTTCTTCTATCCTACAATATTTATTAAACTAGAATTTGTAATCCTAAATTCTCCTTACATGATTATCATCCTTCTAGTCTGGGATTTATGGGAGCATTGTATCAAAGTCTGTAAGCTTTACCCTTTGTCCTTGATATCTCGTGCTGTGCTGTCAAATGACACCACACAGTCACTTCATGGAAATGTTAAGGAAGAGCTTAGAAAGTACCAAAACATGTGGAACACCATAAAGCAAGGACTGAGGATGAAACCTTTCTCCCACAATCAACAGTAACAGGAATCACCCCCATAAGAAAAAGAAAAACCAACATAGTGCCACTGAATCCCAAAGTTTGAAGTCAACCCAAAAGTAAACAATGACTGATGGTATCAAAAGCCACTGAGAATCAAAAGCAATATTTTGCCCCTAGAGCAAATATCCTTAGAGATTGACCAAAAGGGTAACCAATACTGTTAAGTTTACTTTCTTGACTGAAAGATATCTAAATAATCTGCTTCTTCCTGGATTCTCTAAACATGTTGTGTAGCCACGTCTCTACAATCTTCCCTAGGAAGGAAATTTTGGAAACTGGACAAAGATTATCCAGTATAGCTGGATCTAGCAATGATTTTTTTTGAAAAGTAAATGAACCATTACGTCTTTAAAAGATGCTGATATGCCAAGTCACACATAACCTCCCTGGAAACTTTGGCCTTAGCCACTCAGATTTCTCAGATTTTTAAAATTCTGCCTGACAAAGAAGGGGTGAAGATTATGAAAAAGATAAACTTGTGCTTGCTCAGTAATACATGTTTTCCTGCAATATATGTTTTGAACACTATAATTTATACCTACATGCAAGGAAAGAGAAAGACTGGATGCTTATCATACATATTTGCATCAATTAACTTGTTCTGTGCTTTTACATATATAAACCATGAAATAAAACTGCAAATAATAAATTGTTAGCCTTTTGCTAAGGTCAAAAAGCACATTTTATGCACATCTCAGCTAACACTCACCAAGACTCTACATACAGCTCAAACATATCCTAATAGATTTGGAATAATATCCAATAGAGGTCTTACTCTTGCAATGGTAGTACTACTTGCAATACCTATGAGAAATTAAATCATTAAAAATAAGTTTGTTGTTCATCCCTAGCCACTTCACATGTTTTCTTAAAATACCAAGAGCAAATAAACATACAATACTTCATATGAAATGTTTAGATGATATTGCATCATCTATTGTTTGAGTTTCTTTTTGCAACATCCCTCAATTCATAATTTTTTTACTATGGCAGCATGTTTGTAAAAAGAGGTTCAAAATAAATACAATGCTTAACTCTGATATAGCAACTACTATATGTCAGAGTGAAATCACCACTGTACCCATGACAACAAACATATCATATAAAGTTAACATACTTTTAACCTATGACTTAGAATTTTCCAGAGTATTTTCACATTTCAGGATAAAATTGTCACTCAAAATTGAAAAAGAATGCAATCATTCATCCAACTAGTTTGCCACACAGCCGTGTTCCATTTTACAAATTATGAAAAGGAAATCATGATGTTTTGAAGAGCATAACAGTGACCACGTAGCTTACTCTAACCTATTGATATTTTCAATACTAGTCACTTATACCTAAACAACCATATAAAGTTTTAATCTGCATGGATATAACATTCTCTACAGAGATATCAAGTGTGACAGGTACATTACTCTTACAGTGGATGGCATCATTTCTGATCCATATGCTGCTAAATTCTTCTCCAAATCTGTTCTTAATGTTGGTTGCTGTAAACTGGATATTCATCCAATTTATAGTTGTTTTATATACCTATACTATTTTTTTTGCTGCAGCTCTGTATGGAAACGTCTATCAGCTGCTGAAATTTTCCAAAAAGTAATTTTTGCGTTACTGAATTAAAAGGCGTGTTTAACATTAGTAGTAACACATGAGTATATGGTACCATTTCATGTGAGCATAGTTGTCATTGTTTTGACCACTTGCATTATGTCAATCTGATTTTATTTAGAACAGACATGAATTTAACAATTAAACAATTAAAATTCTTTGGCTATGTGTTCTTGGCAAATCTCCACAAGGTACAGGCCATAAAAATTGCAGTGCCAACTGTTTTCACTTACATATGCAGTCTGCCAGGATTCCTGGTCTTCCAATCTTATCTCAGATTATCAGAAATCTTAGAAGAAAAGATTACAGATGGGAATACCGGAGACCTACTACTTGCCTCTGATGTCGTGTCATATTTTGATCTAAGAAAGCAAATGTAAATCAGGATGCATGTCAGTCATCCACAAATATTGCCACAAGGCATAGTCTACAGTATTATGTATGCCAACAGAACTTACACAACTATGGAACCAAAATATGTTCTAATATAAAGAGAATTTCTTACTGCTGTTATGGTATGCTTTAACTTTGTTGTGTACCTGTATGATTCTTTTTCACAATCATAACTGGTGAAAACTTTTTTGAGCAAATATGCAACAATCCATCTTTTCAGCCCTCTCCTTACTAGAGACATATGCTCAAATTTCAAGAATATAACTGTCCTTTATCCCTTAAGTCCTTTATCTCTTAAGAAAAAAATTATAAAGCTGGTTATTTCTCTAAAAAAATGGTACTAGATTATATCATACCTCTACCATGCTTTTTAAAAAATGTTGTCACTTTCACAGATAGAGAATGTTATATGATGAAATAGAAAACTTTTGGAACAGTCGAAAATGCACAATAAACAATGCCTAAAGCACATGTAATACTTGAACAATGTATTAATATTTATCATTATGCCAAGCTGTAGATTCACATGCTAAATATCTCCATGTTTTATTTCTCCAAACATTATCATGAACTGAAATAATGAACATTTTTGTTGCTATTAATAGCCAGTATCCTGCAGTGGGATTGATCACAACCAGATCTGCCAAGTAATAATTCCAAGGCTAGAGAACATTTTTTTTAGTATTTTTGCCATACTACCTATTCTTAAAAGTGACAGGGAACTGTCTTTTCAGGGACATCTTTCTAATTTTTCTAATTATTTTGATTTTACATTTCAATAAATCAAGACCTAGGCTAATAGAGAGTTCAGACACTCCGAAAAGTTTTTCAAACTTCCATAGCAGAAAGTGTTCTTTAACAACAATTGTTCAAATTTCTTAGCAGTTATATTATTTAGACTCATTGTCAAGTCTGAAACAGATCATGACACTCATACTGTATAGGGTTTGCAACAGCTATGCCCAATTTTGGAAGATTAATCACACTGTCCAGATGAACATCCCACAGAGAAGCCTTATTTTAAAGCAACGGGTAATTGGGCAAAGTGTGTAATGAAATGAAGTACATATGAATTCAGACAAATATTCAAACTTGGAGACATGTAGAAACTATACAGTCTTAAAATATCTTTGTCAGTATCAAATCAAAGGATACACTGCATCATGATCCTGCCACAAAGAAGCAGCTCTTAAGTCAGTAGAATTATTCCACAGCTCTAGCCATTCTATAATACATTTCTAAATAATGATAATTATGATGATGTCCACCTTATCAGAAAAAGACTTGTGTGTCATGTTATACTCATTGGTCTCTATTACACCACCAAAAGTTAGTTATCCCTATCTCCAGAAAACCATTCATCTGACTCCAAGCTACCTAAAGGACTATGTTACAGAATACATATAGTGAGTATTAGTTTTCATATTATAGAATTTGTGGAAAGGGTAATATTTGTATCACAACATTAGTGTTGGACTATTGTTTATTTTTGTCATAATTAGAAAGAAAAGAAGTGATGTGGCAGTCTGTTTAACCTGGTCTATGATCTAACACAAGTTTCAAGGGACACTTGCTTAGAGAAATCAATCAGTCCAGATTTTAGAGCCAACCAGAGAGGAGGCTTGGGGGCAATATTAAAAAATGTGTAAGGCAATGCAGAAATTGTTTAATATCTTAATTAAGAAATTTTGTTGGAAAGGCTTTTTGCGGGGATCTTCAAGTGGTGTAGCAATGAGGAAGAAGAATTTGAGATGGCATGTGTGTGTATAGACGAGTAATAGTAATAATTATTCTTACTGGAGTGAAGAGACAGTTCTAAATAGACATAATAGGAAAGTCCTTTCCAACGTCTGCTGAACAATAAAAAATAGATAATTTCTCCCTCACCCATTCCCATTAGTTACTTTCACAGTTCTATGTATCATTTTTGTAGCTCATACATGTACATATTTGATGGATAACAAAATATTTAAATTATTGCATCGCTGTACAGAGTAAAACATTTTAGAAATGAACAGTGCAAATTGCTGTGGAAAAGATGAGTGGGCAAACATATTGAAAATCTGAAGTTATTTATGAATCTTTTTATAACCTAAATTTGTCTTAAGAACCAGTTTTAGCAGCGCTACAACAATCTTTTACATGTTAGGATAAATATTGCTGAACAAAAAACATTTAATCTTCTGCATACTATAATTATTTTTCATGCTATACCACTATATGGATCATTAATTTAAACAGCGAATTTATTAGATCATCATTATGATTTAGTATTTTTAAAATAACAAAGGATTACATATTGACATTAGTCAGTATGTCAGAATAAATAATAGCACCATGTTTTCAATTACCTGACAATACTGGAATGTTGAAAGCAAATATACATGTTTTAATCATGGCAAGAAGTGACAGTGTCTCCAGATAAATTTAATAGTGGTTTCTACCAGAACAGAAGAGATTTTATCAATCCAAGAATCTATTATTAAAATAAATAAAGGGGTATGGCAGTTACTTAGTAATAGATTTTTTTTCCTTGCATAAGATGTCAGTCAGCATGCAAAGGAACTGGATTTGGAAGAAGCTATCTATGAATTTTTAAACAAACACTTCCCCCATAACTGACTCTAACAAAATATGTTAGCTTATGCATTTTTAATATTGTTGCTTCCCAAGTGTGAAATATAATGAACATTTAACTAAACTATGAAATGAGATCATATCTGAGACATTTATCTACTGTAAATATACCATTACCTGTAATGATACAGTCATGATTGGGGCCATTATTTCAATCTCCATGCATTTTAGTTTAGTTTACTTTATTTTACTTTATTGCCATTGCACCTCATACAATGAAATTAAATGCTATCTTCAATGTACATTATAACCACAAAATAAAACACAGACACCCATTCTTCATATTGTATACAATTGAAAACCCCTGATATCGCATTAATATTGCACTATACAATAGAATTCAATACAATTACTGCCCTGGAACAGAAGCTGTTTTTCAGTCTATTTGGTCAAAAAAAGGGTGCCCAGGATGAAATGGATCTTTAAGGATGTTTTGAACTTTCTTAAGGCAGTAGGAGCTATAAAGCTCTTCCAAAGAGGGGAGAGGGCAACCAGTGATCCTCTGGGCAATGATGTTAACCCTCTGGAGTGCTGTCCTATCTGCCAATGTGCAAATGGCAAACTATACACAGGTGCAGTAAGTTAAAATACTCTCTATGGTGCAGCAATAGAAGGTCACCAGCAGTTTTTCATTTAGTTGTTGTTTCCTGAGAAGTCTCAGGTAATATAATCTCTGCTGGGCCTTTTTGACCAGTGCTGCAACATGAGTCAGGTCCTCTTTTATGATAACACCCAGAAACTTAAAACTGGCTGCTTGCTCCACTCGGTGTCCATTGATAAGCAAGGGATGGATGTCTGATCTATTCCTTCTATAGTCCACTATAAGCTCCATGGTCTTATTGGCGTTAAGGACTAAGTTATTGTCTCTACATCACGAAAGCAACCGGTCCATCTCATCTCAATAGGCTGACTCATTTCTCCCGGACATGAGTTCCCACCACTGTTGTACGAGGGTCATTCAATAAATAAGGTGAATTTTTCAGTATAAGGACTTCTAATACAGATAGAAGCTTACTTTTTTTTTACTTCTTTTTCACATGGATTTGATTTCTTTTGCAGATTAAAAAAAAAATTGTTGAGTTTTGGCGATTAACAAAGATGGCCGACCAAGAAGCATGCTCCAGGATTGAACAGCGGTCA
>JANHFJ010003062.1:45071-57970 GCA_032468195.1 Cerberus rynchops
AAAGAAAGAAAGAAAGAAAGAAAGAAAGAAAGAAAGAAAGAAAGAAAGAAAGAAAGAAAGAAAGAAAAAGAAAAGCTGCCGGAGGACTTCGGTTTAAATTTTTAGGTTTAAATACTTCCCGTGAAATATACACTGGAAGGGCTCGATGCAATTAAAAAAAAAAAGACTATCTACAAAATCAAATTTACAGAACGATCGCCGGGAGATTTCCTGCACCCCGCATCCCACTTTGCCCATCCGCTACCTGGAGCGATCCCGCTCTCCTAAATACGTTTGTCGGGTTGCAATTGTGGATTTCCACGCGCCTGGTGGTTCCCCGTAGAAAGTTGGGCACTGACTTTCGGTGGCCCGACTCTTCCAGAATGTCCTGTTAGAATCGGCAAGGACCAGATAATTTTTTCTGAATATTAGAATAGTGTATTAAAATCTGGAATAAAGTACCAATCAATTCACGTGCATTCGTGAGCATCTGAAGAGCTCACATTATGAACAGCTTAAATCCAATAGGTCCAACAGGGACCTTAATATAAATGGGCTTCTACCCAGGACTGTATTAATGAAATTCATCACGAACAGGAGAAAATCTGGATTTATGAAGCCCTATTTTATGAAGTCTGCTTTAAACGGAGTAAATCTAACATTTATCCAAATGGGAGATTTCTATCCTATGCCATCACTTTTATACACTCGCCCACTACCCCATCCTAAATAATCAGCAAAATTTGCCTTTTCTTTTCTTTTTATGGTGCAGGCTTCTCCTTCCTCAGAGCCTGTGCCTTAGCCTCTTTTTGTATATTACCTGGCTATACCTATGCAAAAGAAGTTGATGGGTCCAGAATTAGAATGAGAAGAACTAATTCTTGGGTTAGTTACATTATCCTTGTTAAAAACTAGTGGATTAGTTAAAACTAGTGGATTAGTTAGTTGGAGGCTAATAATAAATTAGTTAAACCTCAGATTATCCCAGTAAAAAACTATTTACATATTGTATTAATTCACAAGAAACTATTAGAATACTTAAGATTTGCTGTTCAAGACTGCTGTAATACTGAAACTGGTGCATGTTTACTTGCAAGTAGGTGACATAGAATTCAGTAAAGAGATATCAGTTGACCATTGGCAATGTTTTGCACTTCAAGCAAATCCCACTGAAATTAGCAATTAGGATCAGAAAAAGCAAAATAATTATGGAAAACTCTTAAACAGGTTGCTTAGAAAAATCAGGCATTCTGGCCCCAGTGAAAGAGGTTTCTTTCTGGCCTATTCGTTTTCTTCTAGATCATTGTGATTTTTGCATTGCAACAGTAACACATTAACTACTACATTCTCATAAAGGAAAATCAGTTTGGTTCCGCTGAAATAAGTGTGTGAGCCACCATGTCTGGTCTGTGGCTTCCTTGGGGAATCATCATCAATCACGAAATGAGAATACCTGCTAAAAAAGAGATTGTAACAAATTGCTATTGTTAGTACACAACCCCTAATATGAAGAACTAATTTAATTAATAGCAATATGAGATAAGGATTGAAGAGAACTGTTTAAATTCCTGCTGAATGTCACCACAAATTGTAGGATCTCCTTCAGGTTATTTGGATTCAATGGCAATGAAACTTTTGCACGATTGCTATGTAAAGTACATAGCTGTGCCCATGTGATTAAAAAAAAAGTTTCACACAAATTCGTATTTACGGTTTAATATAATGGCCTGTTGCATTGGGATGATGAAGGGTATTTGCCCAGCACAGGGGCTGGAAAAAGTTGCTGTTTGGATTGCGAAGTTAATCATGGTGGCTTTGCTTAATTATAAATGTATTGCTTCTACTGATCTCTTTATGTTTTTATTGCAATTCTTTTTGATTGCTTTATCTACTCGCTTGTTATTCTTGTTGTGTTTCTTTCTATGCATTGTTGGCTTGTTTTTATTGTGTTTCACTATGTTTGCATTAGCAGCTTTCAACCAGACAAGGAACGTTGCCCTTTAACCGTTTTAAAGAACATATATTTACACAGTAGTATTACAGTTCTGCCATCTATACATGTCTATTCAAATTTAAGCCATCAAATGAGCTTAAACCATTCAGTATACTTTACCTGCACAATAATCCAGGAATCCTTATAATAACTTTGTGAGATAGACCAGGGATTTATCTGGTTCACACCTCAGCCTCTTAGGCACCAAAGGGTTTTAGTTCTTTTGGTCAATTTGCTCATTCTAGTTGGGTTCACAAGCTGTTCTGATGGCTTGGAATGAGATTCCAATTCATCCTTTCACATCCTAGCCCAGCTGAACCCTATTTAAACAGGACATGAAAGAAAGTGACAACTTGTGCAGTTTATTCACTGAAAGGAATAAGGCACAATCAGAGTTTGTATTGCCAATGTTCATATTGAAATGCTTTTATTAGAGTTTACTGAATGTGTGGTTTGATTGCTATGAACCGTACACTCATATGCGGTTTTGCTATTCTTGTAACCTGCTTGGATGTTATGGTTGCAAAGAAACATAAATATTTGTACAATTCTTTTCAATTAGGTGATGGGACAACTTCTCCTAGAAAGCCAAGGTTTGAACAGAGCTGCTCCTGTCCTCACCATGTGACTGTTGGCCTCATCTGCCTCTAACGTGGGAAATTTCTTTTTGCAAGTTTCATTAAAGAATTCTTTTCTACAGTCTTCTCTCACCACCTTTCAAAACTGTACATGAGAATGGATGTTATGGTAAAAGATGGTAAGATATACGGTACTTTCTTGTATGTGTGCAGAAACATCAATTTCACAGGATTGTATCCCCCCACTCCTACATACATCTCCTATTAAAACAGTTGGGAGAAAGGTGTGTGTGTGTCTTCTTCCTTTGCACCATTTGGGATTTTACAAATTGAAACGATGTCATAATAATAATTATTTCAGTTCATAATTGACTTTCTACAGGGAAGATGCTGCAACTCTGCTATTGATCAGCTTTCCTTTAATTGAAATTAAATCAGTAATTCCTCTGCTTTGATCAAATTCTGCAGTATCACACATCAATCAGGAACCCATCCCTGAAAATAATAGAGAAACTGAGTACCAAACCAGGAAGGAGAAGTTCCCATTCCTAAGTAGTCCAACAGGTCAGAAAGAGAGAAATACTTGCTTTCCTATACCCTGATCCATTTTGGCTTCTCTTGAAAAGGCAGAATTATATACTCTGGCAGCCATCCTGGCCTGATCTCAGGAACTGAGACCGAGTTGGTTAAAGCAACTGGTAGCCAAAGGCCTGATCAAGTGTTGCAAGAGTTGCAAGAGGATAGAGAGGCTGCTCAGCAAACAAAAGAAGCCTGCAACCCTAAGGGTGTCTATTCAGAGGTCAGTTCCACTAAATTCAGTGAGGCTGAATATTTCAGATAAGTACTGTAGATGTAAGACTGTTGGCCTAAAAGGTTTCATATATCACTGTACACTAATTTGGTAATACTCCTATTGAGCAGAGTGTATTTCAGAGAGAAATACAGAAATCAAGCAGCTTTTCACTTTTCTAGTTTCCCTGCTATGATTAGCTGTGCTGGGAATCTGAGATCCCTCCACTAGTGAAAGGGGCCCACCATCCTCCCCATTTGGTATAGCATCTTCTGAGCCAAGCCCCAAAGCAATGAGGATAGCATGGGACTGGGTAGACAAACATCCTGGGGGCTAACCATCTCAGCCTCCTGGCTGCTTCCAATGGAAAAAGGAACCTTCTTTTATTTGAGAAATGTATTTATTGGGGATATTTATATGGCACCCATTCTGGGAGGCTTGCAGGCAATAAAAACACAGTATAAAAAAAAAAAGAAAAAAAAAAGAACTACCCATCCACCCCAGCAACAACACACGGCAAGCGATGGGCCACATCTGATGGGCTTTTTTGTCATTGTCCCCCAGTGTCCCGCTGCTTGAGAGGGCAGCGTCCCACTCCCACTCCCACGACCCTTCAGCTCTCCGAAAAACACCCCGCAGCGCTTCTTTCACCACGTTCTGTCCTGGACGCCCACGGGTGGCTGTCACTACTCGAGGCGTCTCTCGACTGGCCTCTTTCTAAGGCGGGGAAAACTTGGCAGCCGGGCTCGCCCGCTCTTCTTCCCGACGGTATAACCCCTCCCGGTTCCTGCCTGCTCTGGGCCAGGCCCCTCCCTCCGCAAGCCCTCTCAGCAAAGCCCTGTGGCTTCGCTTCGCCCCCGGCATTCTCAAGAGAGGCTGCTCGGGCAAGCTTGTCTCCACCCGTCCCTTTAAGGCACGACAGCTGGAAGGGAGTGCCGGCCGACGGCTGCTCAGCTGCACAGAGCGCAAGCAGCTCCAGAGTCCCTGCCGCGGCTGGGGTAGCTCGCCTCCTGGCTGCGCAAGGTGCACCGCCTGCAAGCTCTCCAGAAGCGGAGACGGCAAGGTTTCCCTACGAGCGTTCCCGAAGCGCCCCCAGCCTTGGAAGAGCGGCGTTTTCGGAGAGACCGTCTTGTTTCCCGCCGCGTCGTCCCATCGCCTCTTATCCATCGCAGGAACCCGGCCGGCAGGTATTTCAGGAGCGCTTCTCACCTCCCGAATCCAGAATCCTCCCCGCGACCCGCTTGAGTCCCCAAGCCATGGAAGGTCTGAAGGCGCGTTGCCATGCCGGTCCTCGAAGATCGGCTTCTTTTTAGATCTGCCGGGCATCAGCGAGTCAGGTTGCCCAGGACGGTGAAGGTCTTGGGGTTCATCATCGCCCTAGATTTCTCCCAGAAGTTCTTAAGCGCCAGCACCCAAACGCGGAGGACTCCGAAGCTGCTCTCTTCGCAACCTCGCCGGCATTTGCGCTCGTAGATCCTTGCCAGAGCGAGACCGAGGGTGCTTTGAAGACAAACCCCTTCGGACGTCAGCCAGGAACTGCGAGGCTGGCGCACCCCAGTCCTCAAAGTTGCCCGTTGATTGCCTGCAACCTGCACCGCCGTCGGAGGCGGAGGCAGAGCCTGGGATGACGGCCGAAAGCCCACAACCGACGGCTTGCACGGTGAGCCGGCCCGACGCCGAAGCCGAAGCCGCCTCCAGGCTTCCCGCGCTGGTGAAGATGGAGCCGGCAGCCCCGGGAGAGGCCTTGGAGCCGGAGCCGTCGGAAGAAGACGTGGGTCCGATGGGAGGTTCGCGGCCTATCGGACGCCGCAGGAAACGGCCGGTCCAGCGCGGGAAACCCCCGTACAGCTACATCGCGCTCATCGCCATGGCCATCGCGCACTCTCCGGAGCGCCGCTTGACCCTGGGCGGCATCTACCGCTTCATCACCGAACGCTTCCCCTTCTACCGCGACGGGCCTCGCAAGTGGCAGAACAGCATCCGCCACAACCTCACGCTCAACGACTGCTTCGTTAAGGTGCCCCGAGAGCCCGGCCGGCCGGGCAAAGGCAGCTACTGGGCCCTCGACCCCCACGCCCGCGACATGTTCGAGAGCGGCAGCTTCTTGCGCCGCAGGAAGCGCTTCAAGCGCAGCGACCTTTCCACTTATCCGGCCTACATGCACGAGGCGCCGGCCCAGCCCGTCGGGCCTGCGCTGAGCTCGGCCTACGCCCCTCCTGCTGCTCTCTGTTACCCGTCCCAGCCTCCCCTCTTCACCCTGGGGTCCCTCATGGCCCAGCCGAGCCCGGAGCTGGTGCAGCAGCATAGCGTGGACATAAACTCCTCTCCTGGCAATGCCTGCTCCTTCGCTGGCTCCGCTGCTTACTCCAACCAAGCCTGCACCGCAGCCTCGGGCCTAGGCAGGCCCCACAACACCATGCCTTACTCTTACGCCATCCCCAGTGCCCAGCAGCTCCAGGTTAACCAAGGCTCTTATTCCCAGAGTAGCAACAGTAACCTCTTTGGGGCTTCTGCCCGTCTAGGAGTGCCTACCTCACCCCCCATCACTAATGACACCATGGATTTCTATGGCAGGATGTCGCCTAGCTCCTACAGCTCTTTGGCTCACGGGTACAATGCCAGTGGGCAGCTCAGCAGTCCTGGAGCCTACCTGCGCCACACCACTTACCCCAGTAACATGGAAAGGTTCGTTTCGGCCATCTGAAGCCAAGGAGGAACTTGGTTGGGGAAAAAGAGAGCAAGGCAGAGTAGGGGAAGGGTGAGATCTCTGGTTGTATTGTATCTTCCCCTTGGGTTTAGATTGCCATTGTGAGCCTGTTAACCCTGCACTGGCAGGAAGGTTGTGGTGCTCATTCACTGCGACTGGACATTGATATGCCAATCAGCGTGATTATTTAAGTCTGTAAGAGGAACGGGACAATGGAGGTGTCCGTAGTACAGGGCTGGTGTAAAGATTTAACTTTGTGAAGCGAATGCACTATACAGTATGAAGCTAGTGACTCTGCTGCGCAGGTGGGGGTGTTGAGAAGACACAGGGGACCCTTTCATGCTGTGAGCTATGAAACGCACCACCTATCAAAACCAAAGGCAATGCAACATATTAGACCTTTTGGTGTGCTTTTCCATTCCTGTTAACTCTCCTCCACTTTTCTTTTGTGAGCTCCCTCTTTACAAAATAATCTGTTGTAGCAGTAGCCTCAATAAGTAGTAAGCTTTTTCTTTTTCATTTTTTTTACCTAGCCCAGTTATTAGCAATATTATGAATAACTAGTAGGTGTATGCTTAATACCCTCAATGTCAAGTTTTCAGTGACTCACAAGTTCATTTGGAGAAATAAATACGGAGTCAATGATTCATCCTTCTGTTTGAATGCTTTCTGCTGGCTTTGGAAATGCAATAAATAATCTTTGAAACTGATTTTCTTGAAAAGTTCTGATTGTAGCTGTTATTTTCAGTTAGACAGCTTTTGTTGCAGCAGAGAAAGGAACTTGCCTCCACACTTCAGTGTACTTATTGTTCATTGACTCAAGTCAGATTTCTTTTCATTTGTGTTGGTTGTAGAAATGTATACTTAGCAGCTGTACAGTCGGCTATATAATCAGATACATTTTCTAATTGCTTATACATAAAATAAAAAAATGTCAAATTCACCCCCTAGAAAGAAGACATTTGTCCATATTCAGTAAAATTCCCTGCTTTTAAAATTCACCTTCGATTGTTGCTACTGAGAAATACTTTATTCAAAACATAAAATTATTGTATGTTTTCAGATTAATTAAAAATAACATAGTAATCAAATGATTCACCCAAAAAGGAAATTCTAATTTTTTCAAAATGATGCTTTTTATCAGCGGTTTTATTTTAAGGTCTTCTGCTCACCCTGCTTTACTTATCTGTCATAGCAATCAAGACTTTGATATTGTTATCCGGGTAGTTGAGGCAGAAATGCAAAGAAAAGCTGGCTAAACCCATATAATGGCTAAACCCATATAATCTACTACTGTACATTATCATTAAAAGTAAAATCAGTTAAATTCTATAGGTTATCATCTTGCAGTCTTGGATCAAAAACTCTTTTTAATAAGAACCGTTGGGATCAGGACACCCAAAGCTATTCAAAATCCGATTAAGACTAATACCACATGTCCATATAAATCATATAGTACAACATGCACCATTTCAGACTTCAGGAGTAGAGAGACCAACATAAATGACAAGGAATATTTTACAAATTCAGGGTAATAACATTAAATAAATAAGCAAACATTTGAATATTTACATAAATGTAAAAAATGCAAGAAATCTTAAGCTTCTTTAAATTAAAAAGTCCTAATGAGCCTTTCCTTAATGTTCTATGTAGAGGAAGTTCTTAACACAGAAAACATTCAAAGTTCAATTTTGATAGATGTGCGCCTATAATTTTGAAATGGATTTTGGATCATAATATTCATACAATTCACATGCAGAGTTTGAGTCAGATGGTGAGGACAATAATTCCTTCAGGTTGATAAACTTGACATGCTGGGTTAGATCAAGAGTGTCATAATTCAGCATTCTTTAAGAAGTAGTGGCTAATTAGATTCCTCTGGATACTTAAAAGAAGGGTACAAAATTCCGAGTATTGATATTTTTGTTCCCAGCATCTGTATAGCTTTTCTAAGGTAAAGTGTTTATGAAAATGGATTTCATTTAGTAAAAACCATAGGGAGAAACATCATCTGTGTAACATGTCTAATTTTTTTGAAGTTAGCAGCTACCACCAGATAACACCTGCTTTTCATATGTTAATTCTATGTTCAGTGTAGAAACCGAATTAATTTGGTAAAAAAAGAAGGGGTGGGAATTGCTTGAATTTATTGCCAGTTAGTTCTATACAGTTAAGATGAAGATACTTTCCTTTAACCACAGACCGATTGATAACTCTTTTATTCTACTGCATTTCTGGCTTTGTTGTCCAAGCACTTGCAGAGGTGTACAAAGAAGTTCTGGAATTTTGTTTTATATGAAAATTCTGAAAAAAATCTTTTTTGCTAAAATACTATCAGATTCTGTACCATGAAATGACATGCCTCAGGCAAGGCATGAATGCTCTTGTATCCTTCAAATACTTTTCGCTCCATTCTTTGGCCCATTTTTTTTCTCAGTATTTTCAGCCAGGCATCAACTGTATACATGCCTCTATCTGGAAAAGACAGAAGGAACCCAAGACAAATGGATAATGATCTATTAAGTGATTAAGCTTTTGGCCTTAGTTCAAGCTTTATGTGTGGATCAAGACTGGCACTAAATTAAATATGTCGCTACTCCCACTGCCCTTTTTTAAATTTGTCATTAGTACCAGGTGGATTGATTTGTACTGAAACTATTGCTATGCTGGTGTAAATTTTACAGCCAAATGGCATAGGAAAAAGGATTGAATTTTCCTCGTTATGCTGCAAGATGGAGAACAATTGCAGTTTACATTCTTCACTTATTGTGTAGTTTGCCTCTAATATTTTAAGTTTTCTATAACAAAAAAATTTTTTCCCTATGGCATGCAAATAAGCAAACTATTTTAATTATTTTAAAGGCAGTTTGAGAAAGAATTCCACCAGGATAATTTAGACTGCAATAAATTATATTGTATTCCATTTATTTTATAATTTGTAAAACATTTAAAAGGTCTTTTGATGAGGTCTTTTAAATCTTAGAGAAGCAATCCATTTTTTTGTCAGAGCTCATTATGCATGCACTGACTTTTCTACTAAAGAACCCGTCCATATAGAAGAGAGGCGATCTGGTGAACGCTCTGATGCATGGATTCCATCCATACAGAATGGTGAGCAGTCCTGTTGGGCCAAACTATTTTATCACCTGTACTAGAAAGTCCCTGAACAATTATTTTCATTGGTGGGAGGAAAGATGTTCTTGCAGGGATGTTTCTACTGTTTCCAGCCTAGAGGAATCATAGGCATTCCCACACATTCCCCAGAATGATTGGAAAACTACTGCTCTAAAATAAAAATGAACAAAAAGCCGAATGAACCAAAGCATAGGTGGACAGAAAGCAGACTCAGAACTTGCTGAAATCTTAAGTGATTGATAATATATCTGTAAAGGTTTTTCAACCACACATGATTAACAAAAAGCTTTTTTCTTCTGTAAATTAGGCTGTTGAAATTTAAAAAAAAAAGAGGAAAGGAGCACCAGGCTATTATTTTAGTAATAGAAGCATCATCTTGATTTCCCCTCTGTACTCTAAGGTAGAACGCTCCTTAAATTTGCTATGTGGCTGCTTGACTTCTGCAACTCTTTTGCACCTTGCATCGGTCAATTGAATTTGGGGCTCCAAGAGTAATAAATAAAAATTTTGAAGTTTGTTTTTCTCTGCAGTAAAACATCAAAATCAGTACTATTTAGGTCACTTCTCTGTATCATCTGTGCTATCTTGAAAGGGGCCCTCAATTTCAGTTCTCCATGATATCAAGCAGCAAGGTTCCCAGTTTGGATAGATGCTATAACTCCATGTCACCATTGGACGGCACTCTTGTCTCATTCTTTTTCCTGGCTCCTGCGTTTCAGGTCCCAGGAGGTTAATGCTGGTTTAATAATTTAGCAGCTTTCCTTCAATAGTGGAAAGAACAGGAATAAAATTGGCACAAATTTGTTTCCATTCACTTCATTAGAGGACAAGATCTACTAAGTGCCTGGCCTTTTCTTTCTTTAACTCCTTTTGTAGGGAGCGGGGATGTATTGAGAGGAGCAAGACAGATCATTGTTGTAGGACAAGGGTGTCAAACTCAAGGCCCTGGGCCAGATTCAGCCTGAGGGGTATTTAGATCTGGCTTGCAGGGCCACCCTGGAAACAGCGGACCAGCCCATGGTGCTTCTTCCAGTAAAAATGGGCTTCCGAGCTCCGTTTTCAGCTGCCACGGCCTTCTGCAACCCTCAGCCAGTGAAAACAGAGCTCCAGAGCCTGTTTTCACTGGCAGAGCACTCGGGCAACCCCGTTCCCCAACAGGAGTGACGTTGAGCTGGCCACTTTCACCCTGGCCACACCCATCTGGCCCCCTGAGATCAAACACAACCCTGATGTGGCTCTCAATGAAAATGAGTTTGACATCCCTGTTGTAGGACCTACAGTTGCTCAGGTCAAGGTAGCAATTTTCTACCCTTGTTCTTGGCACAAAGACAATTATGGATCATAGAAATATGCAAAACACTTCAAATTCATAAAATATATATTAATTTATTAGTTTCCTAAACCATTCACTACTAAAGTCTCTGAAGAGTATACAGAAACCAAACATACTAATACAAGAAATTCCCCAATAAATTAACTTATTATTATAAACATTTCCAAATCTCCAGATCCATCTGTTTCAAACTCTGAGCATGGATTGCCTTCAAGCTGCTTCTAAGAGTTGTGAAGTAAAAATGTCAATCGTGTAAGGAGTTTCACTAGCCTATTTCTTTTTTATTCTTTACCAGGTGAAATCAGCAAAACAGGAGATGTGTGTAATTGTATTACTGTGCACATGTACACATGACTACTCACTCAGTCCCTGTTAGGGGCTCCACATGCATGGTCTCCAATACATAATTTCTATATATAAAAGGAAAAAGAAAACCCATTGTCCTAATATATAGATTGTTCTAAATAGAGAATTCTAAATGTCATCAGTCTAAAGACCTCCTACAATGATTTGACTTTTCCCCCCTCAGCAGATTATTTGAAAATAATAATTGTGGAAAATGACAGTAGATTGGAGAATTGGAGAAGTTGCTTCTGAGATGGACCTAAAAACTTGCACGAATGAGGCAGAATATTGATTTATTGTTTCCTGGTTAATTCTGTGAAGGGATTAAAAAAAATGAGGTGCATTCAGTCATGTAGATCCCATCTGCAGTACACTGGTGTTGCACAAACATTCACTTCCCCAATGACTACGAACAGGGAGAAAAAAATGTTGGGGAGTATCTATCTTTGCTTGTTCCTCTATATTATTCATCTTTGTTCTTTCCTGTTCTAACACATTACTTATAAGCAGATGCAAATAGATGCAAAAGGTCTCCTTCTAGTCTAGAGACAGTTCTGATGTGAAGAAGTGATGGTGGTTATCTGGCAGACGCATTCTGCTTGCCTCTATTTCACCTTTTCCCAGCCTGGAGCTACACAATATCTTGGATGATAGTTACCCTTGTCTTCCGTCATCATAGTTGAAGATAATGATTCTTCGAGGCTAAAACACGTTAAAGATATTAGATGAAAAGCTACTTAATTTGAACATAGGTCAGTAAGCCCAACATTAAAAAAAAATACAAAATGCCCTGTGCTGAATCCTCCAAAGGAAGACACGGCCACTGGATATTTCAAAAAGAAGAAATTTCAGGAAAATTACAACAAAGGCTACCAGATTTTTATTGCTCACACAAGAATGACAGGTATCACGTAGCCTAACAATTTTTCCACATTGAATAGGAGTAATTATTATCCACAAGCAATTTTTCAATTAAAAGCCAAATAAATCTTGCTCCAAGTGATCATTTTCCAAAGACTGAGGGTCCTCTGATCCTTCTGGTCTTGGTGTCTCCTCTAGTCCTGGTTGCTGAGCTGGAGGAAAGAGTAAAGAAGGTATCACACACAAATATTTCTATTGGTTTAGCCTAAATAATGCTGATGTCTCTGAGTAAGAACTATAATTAAGATTAACTAAGCAAAAAGGAGTGAAACATCAACTCCCGAATTGATTATACAGTAAATAATGTCTTCAAATATTTTTTTATTAATGATGACATATTCATAGTAACAGAAGTAAAGAAAAAATAAAACTAGCCATTCTCCAAACGCTATTGTTATGAAAACCAATGCTTTTCACAACTATAGTGTTTGCAAGATAAAAATAAGACAATACATCAGCCAGATGCTATTTCTCTGCTACTTAAGGCACCAGCCACTTTAAATATTTTATGGACTTTCACAAATCATTGTATTTGTGATTATTTCCCTGTAATCCCCTTAGAGATTTTTCAATTCAGCAAAAAGTTAAATTCAAAATTTAAAATAAAGTGAAAGTGTACAAGCACAAAAAAGGCTCCAATGATGAAAAATAAATTGCAATAGATACTAAAAACATATTTTTAATACCTCTGTCCCTTAAAGTTGGACTGTTGCAGTTAATCAATAAGCGTCTTTGATGTCAGAACCATCTCAATCTCACTGAATGACAGAATTACAATTTGACAATGCTGGCATAGGTCATTTATGGAAAAGCATGATAGGACATCTGCCTCCCATCCCACAAAGAGAAGCCAACTGAACTGAAAAGCGTATTTACTTTAGCATAGGCAATACCCTAGATTCTCCCTCAACCTGAAAAGCAGTAGCCTAGTTTACAGCTACAGGACACACTATAGACTTATTATTCTAACATGTAATCTTATTTTAAAATACAATGCCAATTATATTTCGATTGGGTCATTTTACAACATTATGTCAGCCATCCAATGGGTGCTCTACATTCCATATAGCACCCTTGGTCCTCATAAATGGTTGCAATAAACAGAGTAGTCAGTTTTA
>JANHFJ010003065.1:24351-39424 GCA_032468195.1 Cerberus rynchops
GACCTTGGAGAATGGGAATAATATCAGTTTGCATAAGTTTGAAAAAAAAAATTCTAATTTGAAGAGGTCTAAGGGACTTATTATGATGAACTTAATAAGTATATTATATATGGTTTGGGACCACATGACTTTATAAAATCCTAATTGTTTTTGTGATATATCAAGTTTTATTGCATATTACTTTTTTTCATCGTTGCAGTGGCCTTGCTATTGCTTTTATATACCGTTGGTGGTAAAATGTAAAGAAAAGCATAACAGTAGGGGGGTTTTTTTGGGTGGGGAGGTTAGAGTGGGAAATAAATTGGAAGTATTATGACAAACTATATCAAAATATATAGAAAAGTGCAAAAGTTACATGGTAGCTCAATTACAAGCAACAATGACTTTGAATACTATAGATACTTGCTCTAGTGCTCTAGAGCCTCCCACAAGAAGGTTCACAATGCTAATTTTCTCAAGCATCCTACATATGACCCACAGGGCCACAAGTGGAAAGGGAGGAGGAAAGGAGCAACAAAAATAATACATTAAGCTGAACTATTCTGCAAACTATGAGTTTGAAGAAGTCCCAAAAGAGATAAACTGGAAAAGCTATTATGGTTTTAAAGTCATCCACGATGTTCCAAAAAATGATTTTTGGAATAAAAATATATGCTTTGTGTTATTGAGATGTCTTTATCTTCTACATGAAACTGAGTCACATTTCGTCCAGGGGTAGGGAAAATGAACCAATCATTTGATTAGCAATAATTGTGATTAAGGGTAGAACTTAAACTGAAACCATTTTTCTAACTGGCTTGAACTATATTAGTGCTCACTATTCCATCCCTCCAATTTAGAAATATCCTTATTTATTTCCCTTGCTTAGTTCTGTACATATGCTTCTATTATTGCTTTGCCCTTGTTGCCATTTTTCTTCCAAAATGAAGAATTCCCCATATAACAATATAGCTGGCTATAAACAAAACAAAACAAAAACAGTATTTCAAAGTGAAAACAGTTGGCTAGCATTATGCATAAATATACATTTGGACTAAAATAAAATATTCTTCTATTTCAGTTTTCAGGCACAAAGTAGTGCTTGGAGAATATATTTTCCCCATAACTTTTTAATCATTTAAATATAATATTTCCAGTTTTGTTCACTGCTATAGTCATTTATTTCTACTGGTACTTTTTCTTTGCTAGTTATTATTTTTTCTATTTTCTACTTATTCACATGGCTGATTTTAGCTAGTTAGGGATTTATGCAATAGACAGGAAGAATACAGGCTACACTGCTGCCAATGAAATTTAGTTAGATGATAATAGCAAACTTGACTGACAGTGCAAATAACATGTTTTAAATTGGACACAGGGTAATCCCACAAAGCAAAGATCACAGATCCGCATCTAGATCTGGAAGCATTTGTGTGCTGTCAAAAATGTTTCTAAATACAATGACAAAACTCAATATGTTATATCTCTGAATCAAGAAAGGTTCAGTGGGTCATACAAGCTAACTAAATAATAGGTAGCTAGAACGAATGAATATCTCCATAATTCCTATCAAATACCTGTATTAGCATTTGTTGATAGTCAGTGACATGTAAATTCAATAAATAATTTTGGTTGGTTGCACAGTCAACCACATGTTTAGATTAGAAGTGGCATTTTTATCTATTTATTGAGTACTTTCCAAGGACCTGGCATAGGCAGATGTTATTTGATGGTATTACTATAAGTAACTGCAACATCTACTATCAATACTTCTTTTCTTTACTATCAATTTTTAAGACTGCAATGTTATGTGGCTGGTGCTTGTTTATTTGAATTCTACAGTCCCAGAGCACCTTACTTCTTCATTTTCTATTGCTTTGTTAATTCTGAGATTCATCAGTTCTTGCTTGCAAGCAAATGGCATTTCTTGCAGATATTCCAATTCACCATTGTTGATTGTCTGTCATGTCATTGCTTGTCATCTTCCTGCAACAGCCGACTAGGTGGTCCACTGTTTCTTGAGTTGCTTTTTGGAGATGGCATTTTCTGAATGGAAAAGTTGTCTTTTCAATTCTGCCTTTGTACCAAATGAACAATCAAAAACAGACATGGCAAGGCAAAGTACTACATGACCAACACACACACAGAAAAATATATCTAGCAGACAATGCAGATAATAACCAAGAGCACAGAGTTGAAGAAAGAGACAGAGGGATTAATTCTGGCTATACAAGACCAAACCTTAAGAATAAATTATTTTTGTTGCTATTATTGCTGCTGTTGTTTTTGTGGTGGTGGTGTTTTGCAATACACATATAACATGCAGATAAAATTGACACATGAAGTTTTCATATGATAGCTACAAATTAAATTCATGTGTGTCTATGCTCTAAGACTTCAAAGACTTGCTTAAATAAATGTGTCTATTGGACAGTGTTGGCTTCATCATTTAGCGACCATGGTCTAGAGACAATAAATTTCCTGACATTATGTCACAACTCTGACTGGCATCTTCAGAGGCAAGATAATCTATGCAGACTACAGGCAACAGAGCAAGGATTGACTGGATATAGGTCAGGGCACCCATACCCAGGTGTCCTGACTACCTTTTAAACTGTCTTGTTTCTGGAGATGCCATAGATCATGTTTACTAAACCCTGATGCCCCACACTGCTGAACAGAAACAGCATGAAAGCTTACTCCAGTATTAATATGTCTACTTTCTAAGAATTCCAAGCCTTGTGTCATGGGCAGATAATTAGATAGTTCAATTAGGCCTGCAAGACTAAGGTTCAAATCCTCCATCCAGAAAGCAGTGGAGTTGACCTCTCATTTTCCCTCAGAAAAACTATCCCCAAAAGATTATTGCAAGAATACATTGAGGCGGGAGCACCATCTATGCTGTTTGAGAGGATATGAAATAAAAAGAGTAATCAGCCAATAATGAAGATGAACCCTAGATATAAGAATCTAGGGCCTTTGCATTTGTACAATAGGAAATAGTATCTTATTTTCTATGCCCTATGTAAATGGCTTTGCTGTTGTTGCTGTCACCACGTTTGCCTTTGAACTGCAACTCTCCAGCCATTTCCCTTTTCATTAAAGTAGTAAAAGCACTTGTGCAGCATCATTTAGTTACTCTTATTTCACCCATCATAAACTGCATTTTCTGCTTCCAAGATTACAATAGTATTTTCCATTTTTTAAAGTGCTTAGTCTAATTTTTTTCCCCTTTCAGTTTGGAATAAGCATGTTGTCCATAAATGCATGTTAAGTCTATTGCACAGTCTTGAATGTATCGAATAAGTAGCTGACTAAGCAACTGAAGCTAAGTTCCCACTTTTAATGATGCGGCAAATTTGACATGGGGTCTCAGTTCTGCTTTGACTGCTGGGGAGCAAAGTTCATAACCCCTATGGAAACATAAAATCCTCCGGCAGAAATGTCCAACTCTTGATATTTGATGCATTTATATGGATGGACTGTAGTAATATGCCAGTTATACCTGTGTGTATAGCCCTTTATGTAAGATTAGATGAAAGGAAACGAAAGTGAAATGATAAAAACAGGAAGTAACTTTCACCTATAGTTGCAGCATGACATTATGGGAAAAAAAAGAATAAAATATTGGAAACATGATTTTCCATTTGCTCTCCAAATGCCAGATATTGCAAAAATAATACAGAGTAGTATTTTTATTCGTAGCATTTATGAATAAAGTAAATAGGAAGTGGTTTTCCAGTGATTAAAGGAGAAAAAAATGCAATCATTTGAAATATGATTCATTTTCTGATAATTAGCTCCATTCTCCTGGTAATAAAAAAATCAGATAAATCTGTCAACCCCACTAACAAACACTGACAGGCACAAGTGTTTCAGTGATGAGAAGCATCTAATATTGTATTCAGCTAGTTTATGGTGAAAAGTATTCTTTACTCCAGCAAGTTTTTCCTTGCTGCTTATAATTTTTTTCTTTCTTAGTTTACATTCTGTCCCAGGTACAGAAATGTATATCAAGAGATCTAATTATGAAAAAATGTAATTAGCACATACCCAAAAAGGTTTGGTCAGAGTTCTGACTGTGATTAGAAAAAAACGTTAATAGGGTTAATAATAATACATACTGATCCATTCATTTTTCTGCTGTATTTTGTATGAATGTATAACCCACAAGATGAAATTGTTGCTATAACTGCTATGATGATAAAAGACTCTAAAATATAGTTTATCTGTATGATAACTCTATGGCCTTGTTTGTGTAATTTAACCATCTCAAATGGAAGAAGATATCTTGTAATTGTAAGTGATATCATGTCCTTAGAAAATGGCACCATCACAAAATAATTTCCAATTGTAGTGTGAAAGAAGTAAAATCTCTAAGAATGATGTCATACCCACAAATACTTCACAAGTGTGAAGATTTCAAAACTGGTACTAAGGGTTATAAGTTTATTAAGAGGCTTTTTTTAAAGGATGTTCCCGCTTTTAAATAAAATGAAATCTTAAATTTTATTTAGTGTCTAGTTAAAAGTAGTTTTACATACTCAGTGAACCTGTAAAGAGGGTTTAAAAAAAATCACATAGCCATTTGGGTAATTTTCTCCTTCTTTTCTAATGAATACCTTTTAGGCATTTGGGAGAAAGTGTTCTTAATAAATACAGTTATACTAATAAACAGATGCTCCCTGGATGAAAATATTGATAATGCAGAAAAAATTGAAGATGGAAAGAGAATACACTAACTGTTAAATAGGCCAACAACCACCTTCTCTATAGCTTTGCCATATTTCAGTAGCTAGGATGGTCAAGAAAATGCAGGCCTGAAAGGCCTGAAATCTCCAAATAAGTAGTGTTTGGTTTTTTTCCTCCTAGGTTGTACATGTTAAAATAGATTAATGTACCCTGATCTTTCTGGGTTGCCCTGATCATTCTGGAAATGTTTAAAAATTATGTTAGCCAGAATACATATGGAAAAACTCTTTTTTTTTTGGCAAAATGTAAATGACAGACATTTTATGATTACCATAGACTAATATACACAATTAATAACCCTAATGTAAAAATAAAAGCAGACACTTGTACAGTTCACCAAATGTATTCCAGAAATATATCAACTCTTAACATTTGTGTTTCAAGTGGAAAGCCAATCTAGTATTGCAGTTAAAGTGCTGCATTAGGAGAAGGAAGATGCAAATTCTAATTCTCCTTTAGGGATGAAAACTGGCTGGATGACCTAAGGCCCGTCACTCCTCAGCCATGATCAGCATCAGGCTGGTGACAAGTTGGCTGAAAAATAAACTCCCTTGAGACATTGTGCTTTGATAACTTTGCTACATGAACAGAAGTAATATAATGTAAAACTAGTATTCTCTGTAATCAAGGACAGACATTGAGAACAACAATAATAACAACTTCCTTGAATATACTTGATTTCTTTCCTTAGCTGGAAGAATGGACATAAACGTAAGAAATCCAATGTCTTGAGATTTTCTGTCATGGAAACTAAGAATCATGTTAAAGTTTAATCAGGAAGGTTCTTTATTTCTAAATGTATAAATAGCCTAAGCATTGAACCACTGAATTTAAATCATTTTCATTTTTTTTGCTTGTGTACAATCAGCTTGATTAAAGAGTTCATCTCCTCCATTCCTGTTCCTATTTTGGTTGCTGAGATTTTTGATTTTTCCACAGAACTGGAAAAAAAAAGTTATGTTCAAGCGATGATGAGAGATGTGGTAAATTTAATAGTTTTAGCCATGAAGCACCTGGCTTCTGACATTTTGCAAAAAGGAGTTAAGGGTTTAAGATTTTTTTAAAAATGATTTTGCAGTAAGAATATCTCAGAGAATTATACCTAAAAGTAACTCTGTTTTCACAGTATATTTTACAGGGCATTCTTTCTTGCCTATATGATAATTCTTGAGTTGATTTCTATTGTCTTCCCTTAAAATCTAGATCTCTTAAGAGTGGCCAACAGAGTCTATATAATGCTGTGCATTGCAGATCTGATTCAGGCATAGTGAGAGAAAAACATTTATAGTCTAAGTGGAAATGACAGACAAATGGAGTCAACTCACAAATTCCAGAAATCTGTACATTTGTCTCATTTTGAGCTGATGATGAATTCAGACACCATTTTCAAGTCTCTCTGTTTGAAGTCCTTTTTCCAGAAATGACATTTCTCACTTTTAAAACATGTTAAATAGGGATGGAAGATAAATTTAGCTTAGCTAAGATTATAAAGTGGGTGTAAGAAGTCAGGCTGTATTTTGGCAGTGCAGCATTTGGATTTTAACTAAAAAATGGTTCACATAGCAGCAGCAGCAAAAAGAAAGAAACAGTAATAGAAAGAAAGGGAAATGAGTTTTTAAACTGCTCATGAAATCCTGTCTTCATAGATCAGTAAATCTTGGAATTATTTCAGTTATTTTATTAGGCAAGACATATCAGTGTTAACCAGACTGATTTGTCAAAGTCTACCTACTACTGAGGTACATAGTATTCTATGGAAGGCATGCCAACATTTTTGTATTTTGAATTGGCATATAACATTTATTAAGAAGAATGTTTTCTCTATTCATTTGGCTTCCGAGCTTAGATTGAATATGTTGAATAGCCAAGGAGTGTGTGTCTGTGTGTGTTCATGTATAGAGGTGTTTTATTTCTTTTGTGCTGTGCAGTTGCCTGGAAAATCCCACACACTTTTCTTGGCAATGCTTTTTGAATTGGTTACAGTTGCTTCTACAGTTGCTTCTTTTTTTTCTAGGGCTGAGAGAAAACGACTGGCCCCAAATCACTCAGCTAGATCTGTGCCAAAGGCAGAACTAAAATTCCCACTCTCTGGGTCTCTAGTTTTGTACTTTAAGCCATCATGCCAAATTAGTGTTTGCATTTAACAGAATAGCAGTGTCAACTCTGAATCGAACCTGGCTGAAGCTATCTTGTGCTGCTTCATAGTTGCCATGCATTATGGGGGGTGGGGATGGAATGAATGGGAAATAGCTAGACTGTCTCATAGACAAAATAAAGAGCTCGCTCATGGGAACCTATGTCATCCCAACAGGTGGAAATAGGAGGAGGCAAAACTGGTCAAGGGAGCGAGCCACAGTTTTGATTGGACAATGTGACCTGTGATATCTAGGGAGGGAAATCTTTGTTCTTTTAGTTACGTGGTAACTGTATGAAACTTTTAGAGTTGGTTTTCACTGGATGTGCCAATATGATGTATCCAATAAACATGAGGAACGTTCCTGCTTTGGAGTTCTGATTTCTTTGGATGTGTACTCAGAATGCTGACAGAGTTGCAAGGGAGCCTATATATTTACTAGTTTGATTTTTATTGGTATTTGGACTCATTTTATCACTGATCCTGTCTACTATTGGACAATTCTGGCCCTCTTACTACCCAGGATATAATCAAAGCAGGTGCAGGTTTTGATTGAGCATCTTCTGTCCAACCCCTTGCTCAAAGACGAAACCCTATATCACTTCAGACAAATCTGAATGTCTGGTCTCTTTTTAAAAGTTTTAAATAACTTAGTAGCTGCATCGTATTATAGAACTACCCAAGGCAAGACCAACAAATTTCTCCCTGCCATTTTAATTCCCCTTCATCAGTATGTTCTCTGATATCTCAGGTTAGATTTTTGATCATAGTCATGCTTTCCTTAGGAATATTATTTAAAAAGATAAAATAAAATGATATCATTAATTCATTAATTTCAAATCAAGATTGTAGGAGGCAAGGAGAAACCCATTTCAATCTTTTGTTGTTGTTATTTATGTTGTAAAGCTAATCGTTAAAATACTTTGTGACATTAGTAGAGGAAAAGAGCTAAAAGCAAACCATTAGTTTCATTTCTTTTGTGATATTAATTTAATTAATTTATACAAAACAAATTTGAACTAAAAATAGCTCATGTTCACTTTCCGTTGCCACAATGTATTCTAATTATTTTTACAGGTTTATCTTCAATTGTTCCTTTATTTTAAAACATGTTGCTTCCCTTTCTCTTTTTCTTTTTGTTTATTTCCATGCTTTGCAAATTGAGGACTTTCCTGCAAAATTAATATAAAAAATTTAAATAAGGCCCTAAACCATACTATTCCTCATGGACTACACCTCTCTCAAGTCTTCTGGACTCTGAGAGAACTGTGTCTCTTTTATGTTTATAAAATATATATTAAATAATTTAAATAGTATAAAATATTGAGAAATGTATTAACTATACAGTAAATGGAAAACAGGGCATCGGCAGCAGCACCAAGAAGCAGCCCCAGCTATCCAGGCCGACAGAGGCAACAGCAATGACTGCTGTGTGTGAGTAGCCGTGGGGACATCAGACATCCCACCCCCCTTGCTCTCCCAGGACTTAAATTGTAAAATCAACTGAAAATTCAATTTGAATCTTTTTTTCAATTTAAAATTCTTGACATTTGGAAAATTTGTAAAACAGTGTAAAAGTGTAAAATTACTAAATCTAATTTGTGGATTTCTTCTTCAATGTAAAGCAGTCATACAAAACATTTCACTGCATATTGTACCATGTATGATCATGTATGTGACAAATAAAATCTGAATCTGAAAATGACAATTAAGCAGTACCCTGTATATCTCTAACATTAATAACTCCTTAAACCATGTTTTTCTCAGCAGTTCTCCTCAAAGGATCTTTTACCTCAGGCTATCTAGATTCACAGAAGCAAGCTCATATTTCTTCTCATGTGCAATTTCTGCTTCCTGAGATTCTAACCTTCAAAAGAAGTGAATGTTACTCAAACACTTTAGGATATCATAAAAGAGATGTTGTGTGTAGCCAAAGAACAGTAAGAAGCAAGACAAAATACCATTTATTTTATTTTAATATAAGGTTGAGAGCTCCCTTAGCCAAATCCTGCTAAATTTGAAGTTGTATTCCTGGGAGATATGAGAAAAAAATGTCAAGAATATATGCCAAGTATGTGTTCATAACAGGGACACCCAAGATGTGAAGGTCACTCCAGTTGCCCAACTAAAGAACCAAGCACCTATATCAAATAGCAGTAACATAGGAATATTTTAGTGGTGAACAATCACTTTAGTGATGATGGCAAAGGCATCAATTCATACCACATTGAAGAAGGCAATGACAAATTATTCCTGTATTTTTAGCAAGAAACCCATATGGATAGAAAATATAAGAAGAACTATGTGATAGCTTTGCAAGGTAGTATAGCCAAGATGCATACTCAGAAGCTTAGCTCTTTCTTTGTTGTAAAGTTACATTAACAGGCTCTCACAAGTTTCCAAATGCATATTACTTTTCTACAGTCTCTACAAGAAACTAGGGAGAGATCCTTCTGAGATATTTTCCATATTTTACCCATTTACCTTGTCAAGGCTAAGCTCTATTTATCTGCTAGCTACTCTGTCATTCTTCCTTCTGTCTCCCAAGGTCATTCCCATGTACCATTACATTTTGGGATGGCTAATCAGGAAAATTGACTTGATAGCACATAATCAATTAATCATAATTGAGAAAGCCAGTTTGGTAGAGAGGTTAAGGTACCAGGATTGAAGTCAGGAATCTTTGAGTTCTAGTTCCACCTTAGGCACAAAGCCAGCTGGGTGACTTTGCACCAGTTACTCAGCACAATGAAGAAGGTAACCTCAGACTACTTTCAAACTTACATGGCAGACATCCATTTTAATTATGCAGTTCTTATATAATTGCTTGTTTTCAATCTTAGGCAAAAATAGAACAGGCTTAGCAATTTTCCAAATAGTAAGCTTCCTTGATCACAGTCATTGGGAATACAATTCCCAACATAGCAGGATCAAAGTTCAGCTCACCAATATTTAGAATATATGTTTTAATAGAAACACTGCTGCATGTGAATTACATGTTTAGAGACTTTTAACTTTTGTTATGTTCAGTCAAAACCTGCACATGCTTTGATTTCATCTGGGTAGCTACTAGTAGTAAGAGGGCCAGGATTGTCCAAGAATAGAAAGATGATCAGGGATAAAATGAGTCCAAATGCCAGTGAAAATCAAACTTAATAAATCTCTTTATTGAACTGAAGAACATGTGGAATGTCAGAATAGATGAAGAAGTGGTGAATGTGAGTAAAGCAAGACTGAAAACTTGGATAAGGGTTAAATGCACATATTTTGTCTGGGGAGTGCATAAGTCTTGGTTCTTCAGTAAGTAATTTATCTTCCCTCATTTTGTTTTGGTCAGATCTGGAAAGAGTGCTGCAGAAGTAATTTAGCTAAGTCAGGTTCAAACTGTATGTGATGTCCAGCTGCATATTGTCCAGACAATTTTCTTTTTCAATGCAAAACTGCAGAAGAGACTATACTTAACTCACTGGTTTCCTGTTCATTTTGTGTTAAAAACAAGTTTGCTTGTCTTTGGGAGTCTCCTATCTTTTACACTGGATATGAGAAAACAGGAAAAAATGAATTTTAACTGCATGAATAATGTAAAGAAAAAAGATTAAACAGTGTTTTCCCGCTTCTGTTGGTAGGTCCCAAGCTGCTTATTTCTTTTAAGTGCATTGAAGAGGGAATGGACAATTCCCAAACATAGGACAGGCTCTGGTTCTATACATCTAATCTATTATACTTACACTCTTTATTTAAAAACCATCTTTTGCACATGCCTGGTTGAACAGCTGGTTTAATAAGTTTAGTGATGATTAATCTGCTCTGAACACTTGCTTTAAAAGGATCTGTCATTGCTATTAAAAGGATCTAATAAATGTTAATGCTGAAAGCATAATACATTTCCTAGCATTAATCTATCTATATACTTCTAAAACTGTTGCCACGACCTTTACCTACATGAAATAATGCATCATAGGAAAAGCAATTTTTGAATCAGGATTATGCTAATTTATAGCCTGGGTCCAAAATCATCTAGGACCCATGACTTCAAGGGAATACAATTTGGGAAACGTGTGGTTGGTTCACTGCTACTGGCTGCTTCTGCATGCACATGATCTTCATTTTTGACATTATATGACAGTTTCCTAACTGCAATCTTGCAATCCCTTGCTTCCTCCCCCACTGAGGAGCAAAGAATTGACTCATAATGTGAGTTTTAAAGAAGCAACAACTGAAGAATTGGTGTGACTGCTTGGAGTAGAAACTGGATCTATCTGGGATCAGTCAAATACATTAGCCACTATATCTTAATCTTTGTCCATCCTCTTTCATTTTTCAACTGTTTACTACTCTGAAATCAAATATAGACCGGCTCCTCCTTTGGCTCCTAGATATCAAGTAACCCAGTCCTACCCTAGCTTTCAAGACATCATGTGATCCTATTTTCAAACTGTCCCTGACAGCTTTCTATGACTGAGTGGAGAAGCCAGCAGGGATTCTAAATAGTTTTGAGTTGAAAAAGGCAACATGCAATATTGTGGTAAAACAATCAAATAAATCAATACAATATAATATAATTATGCCATGTGGCAAGAGATAATGTCATCTCTTGACATCAGGGTGAAGAGATGACACCAGAAATGGTGCTGGGTGCTGCAAGGAGGAAGGTAAATGAAAAAAGGAAGATTGCACATCTCCAGAGTCACAAGGAAAAATACAGAATGGTGAGATAAGAAAATATAGAAAAGGAAAGGGAAGAGCAATTCAAGAGTATGTGGCAAACACTAATTACTGCAAGAATTTCTCAGCTTAACAATACCCACCTTTAACAACAAGATCTCAACAAGAAAAAGTGAGGCAAAATGCACAATTGACATGATGTAATATTTATGCTGATGTTGGTGCCATGGCCAAAGTTTGGTCTCATTATCCTGAGTTTTTATTACCCAATTTCTGCTACTGGGAAAGATCAGACTAGGCAATTTGCAACTTCTACTTAATGAACTCCTCAATTTATATAGTAATTATGAACATATTGCAAATGTGTTCAAGAAGATTAAAGTGCCTTTTCCAAACGACATCCTTTGGTGTCAAATAAGTTATTCCAACCAGGAATGGATAGAATCCTTCTGTGATTGTTGAAGGCCAAATCCATCATTACATCGATCATTTAATGCCAGACCACAAGAAGCAAGTCAAATGTATTGCAATGTACTTTATAGATACTCAAGACAGCATAGAATTGAGAATGGACATACTCCACAATGATGTACGTCAATATGATATTGTTCAATTACTAGAGAAACTAATATAGCAATGAAACCTATACATGGTATCCCTTGAACTTGCAAAGAACAAATCTGAGGCATACTGTTATCATTGATCATGATCAGAGTCCAGCATTTGAATTAGAGAAGATTTAATGCACAAATTGCCAACAAAGTTGTCATTATGTCAAACAACACCTAAACGAAACCAACATTACCGCAAAAGAATGAGTAAGTAGTTTATTACAAATGATTTCAGAATTCCATTGTTCCTATGACAGCTTTAAATACATACTTTTCTTTCCTCTTGGAAATGATGGCTGGATCATCAGTTCCAAATAATGAACAACAAGAAACTAATGACAATGTGTTACTATGCCTATAAAATAATGAACCATGAGTAATAACTTTCTAAGAGGAAGTCTATTCCAACAATACACAGTTGACATTGCTACTAAGACTGAAAACAAGAGGTGAGTTATATCCAAATTGAGATCAACAGCAAACAGAGGTCTGCCTGATTCATTGAATAATGATTATTTTGGAAATATTAGAAAGTGCAATGTCTAGCACATGGAATGATAGAATGATGTCAAGAGGCCTTAATGCATATTTGAAAACATGGCAATGATTCATTTTTCATTATGATGGCACATAATTTAAACTGGCCAGAATTATGACAGCATCTTTTTTTTGAATCAGAAGTCAAATGATTGGCTAAATTTAATCACTTTCTTCTTTTAAACCTTTTTATTCATAAGGGTATAGATCTTAAAGAAAAAAAGTTGTTCATGAAGTATTTCAATGGAATACATTTTCTCTTTTGTAGGTGTATTACTTATATACTTAGTATACAATATCAAAAGTGGGACTTGCACTGTCTGTTGTGGCTTATGAAATATCCAAGCCAAGACCACAATATTATGATACATTTTGCAAGATGAAATATTGGACCCAAATGAAGAACTGGAGCTGCATAAATTGGTATTGAAACACATGTTCCATGGTCCATATTGTAACAGATGTTCTCTGTGTTGAAAAAAATGGTGCATGTAGTAAGAGATACCCAAAGTCATCCAAAGAACATAAAACATGTGGCAATGATTCATATACTACCTACAGGAGATGTTCAGAAATGGAAGGTTATGAAAGACATCAAGCAGGACAACAGAGTCAAGTTTTAACTTCTCAAAAGGTGATACCCTATAATGCAAAAGCATTCTCTGAAATTTTCACTTCTTCTGCATCCATTGGATTGCTGTTCATGTACTGTTTGGAGGAGAGAAAAAGAAGCACATAAAGGGGTAGGGAAATACACATGGATTCCCACCACCAGAATAGAAAATTTCACATTGAAGTTTTCCTATTTCTGTAATGTGTCATTTCACACTGCATACATAGATTTGTCTGCTGTTCTAATTTATTTATTATTCTTAATTTATCTCTGTGTATGTATAACTCCTGTTTCCTCTCATTCAGAATTCTTCTTTTTTTATTATACCCTCTGAAAGAGTGTTAAATATACACATATTATTCCAGTACCCAATTGTATTTAAAATACTACAAAAATTGGAATCAAATCATGAAGCCAGCAAACTAAGTAAAACTTGATTCTGAATAAAGAAAGCATAATGTTCTAGATTAGTAAAAGTTAAATGCAGATAACTGTAATATTAATTGAGAAGTATATGTGTTTACTTATGGGTTGGGATAGGATTTTTCTAAGTATCATTAGTAATTCTCCAAACAGCTGTTGCCTTCTAGAATACCAACAGCAGAAGCTGTAATTAAGGCTGTCCACAAGGGAAAGGTGAAAAAGAGGAGGAGGTAGAATAGCGATACAATTATAACATTATTTTAAAACAATTTGCATGCTGATTCAACCTTACTCAGTATGAGTCAGCCATTTTGTGTCACTAAGAGTTTCCTTTTTATTTGCCTGAACTTGTAAGGTAATGAGTTGTTTTGGAGATCATGAATTAACTCTTATATATATGAATATTGATATAGAAGGAAGTCTCATTATGTTGAGTAGTATAGCATAGCACTGGTAGAAAATGTATGGCCCTCCAATCACTACTGATCTGTGCAGCGCAGTCAAACATAATCATTGATAAAGGATTTGGGGAGCTCCAAATGCTATTGGTTCTTCAATCTTGTTCAAAATTCCAGAGCCAGGATGAAATCTGGCAGTTTATTTCTGCAGGTGGAACAATTTCCCTCCATAGAAAGAGGCACATTTGGATTTTACCTCCAGCGACATGATTTACTATGGTTAAACTATGGTTTAACCATAGTTTATCTTATGCAATTTACCGGTATCTAAAGCAGTTAAATGCTGCTGTAATCTTTGGATCCTCATAACATAAAAAAAATTCAATCAATTTTAAAGAGTAGCATCAAGCAAGATGAAAACCAGACAGGGAACATTTTAACAGGCTTGATAGTTTTAGGACTATTCTTAATGCTATGATTTTTGGGATTATTCATAATAAAATCAGGATTAAAATAATTATTTGGGGTTATTAAATATTCATATTAGATATAGGCTAGGAATAAGACCTCAATTTAAAAAGGGAATTAAACTTGTCAGACAGACCAAGTTTTTCTTTATCCATTACTGTTAGATGCTGATGAAAAAATATGGCTTACTCTCCCACATTCATGACTTTTCAGGCTTTCACCAAATATCATTAGGATGTTATTTAGTTATTTATTTATTCTTAATATTTATAGTGGAGATATAGTAGTGGGAAAATAAGGATTTTTCCCCTCAGGTAAGTTTTACAAGTGAAAGGAAACATGTATGAATGTATTTGTCTCTTCTTCCCCCCCCATCTCTCCCCTATCCTTCACCAAAGTTTATCAGTAAGTGTTGTAGAACATTGTAGGCAAAAGAAGGTGCTAGAGTTATTGACCGTGAAAACATTCTGAGTCTGAGTCTGTCTGAATGGCT
>JANHFJ010003065.1:59721-71267 GCA_032468195.1 Cerberus rynchops
TTGTTCAAACAGGCCGGTCTGGCCCAGCATTAATTTATTTGGGGATGGTAATAATTGTTTTAAATTTTATAATTTTTTTATCATTTTTAATTTGACAACCATCTAATTTCAATTTTTTAATTTGTTTTTAATTGCTATTTATTCTATGTCCTGTTTTTAGCTGGTTGTACACTGCTCTGAGTTCCTTTTTGGGAGAGAGGCGGTATATAAATTTAATAAAATAAATAAATAAAATAAATAAATGATAATTTTTCCATCATAGGATTGATTACATTTTTATTGAATTAGTCCTGCCAATCCCTCTTTCCTCCTATAAGACCTTTCAATTTTTCCAGAGATGTGCTGATTATCACTATCATCAGAAAAAAATGATGCTAAAATAATATAATTTATAGTTATTATTTTTGGGCTTTCATTTTAGAAGAGAGATTTTGTTTGGAGTAACACACTGAAAAATCAGTAAAGGAGAAATTGAAAAAAAACCCGTATTCATTTCATAAAACAGGAAAAAAGTGTGTACAATTTTAGATTGAATACAATGGATAAAAATCCAACACCCAACTGGGATTTTGAAAGGCTTACAATTCTACATGCATAGGAAATTAAAACATGAATCTATTATATTATGGTAGAAAATGTATCAGTTCAGAAGTGTATATCCAGAAACATCTTTATTACAGGACCATGAAATGAGAAAACTGAATGAAATTTATTTCCAACCGATTTGTATCATAGTATAACAATAATTGTGTCAAGTATTGTTATACTTGAGTATATAATGACCTTTTTCTGCCTGAAAATCTTCAGATAATGGAAGTATACTTTTATATTCCAGTTCCCCCAGCTCCAGTTGTCTTTTTGCAAGTCTAAACTTCCCTAATTTCCCTTAGTTTAACCTTGTTTCCAATCAATAATACACTATAAATTAAGTGTAGACATGAAGCTGGTTTCTTTTAAAGCAAAAACTTTCTAGCTAGATGTTCCTAAGTTGGCCATTGGATGTCAAGCAATGGAAAAAGTCTATTTTGTGCATAACAATGCCCTTTTATACAAACAATTGTCAAAACACCACTTAAGTAGTGCACATGAGATTGCAAAGAGGGAGGACAGGGAAACAAAAATAAGTGAACTTGTTAGATACTTGGTCATGCACAGCCTTCCAGATTTGGAAAATCTGTCATTGCTTTTCAATTGCTATCTTTAGCACAGAGTTCCCAGTTAAATTCACCATTGAGAAACTACATAGCAATTTTAAACAACTGAGGTAAAAATAAAACAATTATGCCAGTTTGTTTAAGGTGGGGAAGGAAATAGAATGCAGAAGAGAATGGTGAAATAGTGACTTAGTATTCTAGTGATAAAGAGATGTTGCATTGTGCTAAGCTCCACCATCTCCTCCTTGGTGGAAAAAGAAAAACAAATGTTCCATAATTGATTACAAAGGTTTTAGTATTGATCCATCAATCATTAGAATAGTTTCAGTAGAGAAATCAGAGAGTTCTAGAAATAGAGCACTGTGGCTTACTCTTGCGAGGTGCATTGTCTCTGAAATACATTGAGTCATTGGATTCTGTGCATCAGTGAGTGGCAGGTGAGACAAGATCATCATCACTGCCAGATATAAAAATCCAATGCAAATATTGTATGCAAATAAGGACCTTAAGAAAGCAAAGAATGCTACTCTGTTTCAACGGTGTTCACTATTCAGTATAAACTGAATTTCTTTACTTTGGCAGATTTTAGGGAAAATATCTGTAGGCGAGATGAGAAATTAGATTTTATTAATAATGCATAGAACTTTGTTGCTCTTAGATTTAAGAAACTATTCTTCCCATCAACATATTTTTCATAAAACTATTGCTTGCATTCTAACAACATGTATTTTTATGAGAATGGAACTGCTTACATACAAAAACCTAGATGTATTATATGGTAAATATGTTGAAGTATATCCTAGTCCCTGAAGCAAGTCCACTGTGTATTAGTTAGATGCCATTCCAGAAGAATTTTTTGGGGGGGTGAGGGGTGAGAAAGTTCTTGGATAGATGCTTTTCTTGTTAGGATTCACATATCAAAAATGTCCTATTGGTTCTGCTTTAATATGATTCCAGGCAAAAGATCTTGGCTTCATCGAACTATGCAAAGTTTTTCTGATGTTTCACACAGACATTGAAACCTCCGTAAAAATATAGAGCCTTGCTTTAAATTCTTTAAATGCTACATTTAAAACACTCTGGCAGTCTTTTTTCCAATCAAGTAGTAGAGCTCTAGAAGGTCAATTGTTCAGATGAGACTAACATAAAGCAACTTTCTATGTATCTATAATTGAGTTAATCTTTTCCTTTTCAGTTTGCTTATCCAATTTAAAGTTTTTTTCATACTGCTTTTATATCTCTATAATGGTTCATCTGTTTCAAACATGCTGAACACTGCCCCAACCTCCCAAATTAATTAGCAAGTATGCTAATTATTTAGTTTTTTCCATAGGGTGGGAGCAGAGGGGGAAAAGTGTTGTGTTTTATATTCTTTGTAGCCATCTTGTGAACCTGAATTATTTACTCCTGAATTGCTTCAGGAGCACAAATCATCATTACTGAAGAACTGTGTGTGTCCTCTGAGCATTCAGATGTTTTGGAAAATGCTTGCCCGGCATCTACAGTATAAGAAAGGCAAACTTACTTTAATGGTAAGGGCACCATTGATTGCCAATGTTTAGAAGTGATTTAGATCATGAAGCTTCAACATCATTTTATGCTCTAGTGGTGAAAATAATGTTATAAAGCAAGAAATCTACATTTTTATATATGTCAGTGCTGAAGTGACTGGTCACCAGTGGCCACAATGTTAGAGCAGGTTAGATGACATATGAATGAAGCATCAAGTTGTGCTTTGTAGCAAGTTCATCTAAAGCACCTCTTGGAAGTTGCCTCTTCATTTCTAAGAGTAAAAGAAAGTGATTATGTTGAAGTACTATGGCAGCACCTCCACATGCACTGTACAGATGGACATCTGAGCAGAACTTCCATCTCCTTTTGCAAATAGTACTTCAAGGTTACTCACATTCCTTCTGGGTCATTGAACATGGTCTTCACAGCCCACTGCCTGAAGCTCTTCATCCAAGTGAATCTAATTCCCCTCACATGGGCATAATAGTATATCTGGGATTTTCTTCTTATAAGAAAGAGAGTTGTCTAATATGAACATGAACAGCAGAGGACATGGTTCTGTATGGTGTGCAACCTAGCATGAATCTGAAATTAAATGTACTTGCTGCAGGAGCTATTTGTACAGTGTGAAGTGACTACCAACAATTTGTATTGCCGTTGCTAGGAGCTATCAAAAGAAATGTCACTCCTCACAGCAAGTGATGAGATTTGACATATGGCATCAAAGCATCATTAAAATTACACCTGCTGCAGAAGTGGTTGTGTCTTTCAGGAAACTTTCAAGCAGAAAAGGTTACTCCAAGAATGCAAAAGGGCAGGACTCATTTTCTTTTCCCTTAATAGACAATTAAGAGGCTGAGTTGTTAGAGGGAAAATGAGGGAGGGAGGGAAAAATGGATAACAATAACAATAACAATAACAACAACAATAATAATAGGAAATAATGTGATTTTTTTCACTGGGGAAAAATACTTTAAATACCCCATTAAGTTTCCCCGTTCAAAACATTCTGTTATCACTGCTGGTATTAAGAGAGTTTGGAGACAAATAAGGTTGGATTTGTTTTGCAAGATGTTTTAATGGCATAAAGAAGATAATGCTTTGGAATACTGAATCAATGTAGTTGCATTGGAAATATTGAATAAATCATATATGTTCCTAGAGATTTATGATTTATTTCTTCCTTTCTTCCTGAGAATTTAATTTGCCATACTATGATTTATTCATTTGTTTAAGTAGAATAAATCTAATTTAGTTGCACTTAATTCCTACTGAATTAAATCTAAGTAAGGGATGATGATCCTTGTGTTGATTGAAGCCAAAGGTAAAGCTGTAGAAGAGAGAGTGCAATGAGAAAATGATGATGCAAATTTGCAAAATCACATCATATATATGAGCAGAACCATTTTGCCTTTTTTAAAGGACATGATGTTTATTTATTTATTTAATCTTTGAGTCAATCTTGACTGCTGGAATTCATGTCTGAGACAGGACTAAAAGTCAGGTTTCCCCACACGTAGTGCAGCATTTTAACCAATAGAGCAAATATACAAATGAGATCCAGTTTGGTCTTATTCATAGTTGGCTGACGAACCGCACCCAGCATGCAATCCTCAATGAAGATAAGCATGCAGTGGGGTACCTGAAGGTTTTGTCTTGGGTCCGATACCCTTCAACATTTTCATAAATAATTCAGACTAGGAGATAGAACTCATCAAATTTGCAGATGACACCAAACTGGGGGGAATTTTTAACACTTTGGAAGATACTTTCAAGACTCAGAAGGAACTTGATAGACTTGAGCATTGGTCCCTATCCAACAAGATGCAGTTCAGTGTTGAGAAAAGCAAGGTTGTGCACTTAAGCAGGAAAAATAAATTCATAGAATGGGACAGGTGGTACCTGATTCAACAATAATAACTGAGAGAGGGATCGAGGTGTCCTAACAGATCACCAGTTAAGTATGAGCCAGCAATGTGCTGCAGCTGCCACAAAAGCCAATGTAAAACTGGACTACATCAACAGAGAGATCACAAGAAGTGATAATACTGCTTTATACCATACTAGTGAGCCCACTTGGAATACTGCAACCAAGTGCGGTACAATACAAAAAAGATTGCAGCTTGGAAGATTGTTAAAGAGAAATCCAACCTAGAACAACTAAGTGAGAACAATTAATCAATAGAATAGCTTGCCTCCAAAGTTGCAGATGCTCCATCACTGGAGGCTTTCAAGAATATACTGGACAACCATTTGACCAGGATGCCTTGAACAGAGGGTTGGATTACTTGATCTCCAACATTCTTCCAACCCTATGATTTTATGTTTTATGTTCTAATAGTTAACATACAGAACTAGGAGCAGCGAAACTGGAATTCCAGTTTTGCCTTATGCAGGGAAATCAACTGAATGACCTTGGGCCACATTCTAAACTTTTGGAAGACAACAATGTCCAACCATTTCTGAAAATCTTGCCAAGATAACTCAATATCTTGAAGGAAACAAGAAGCCATTATATTGTGGATTCATTCATATTGTAAAATACTGAAAAATTGATGTTTGGGGCCTAACATTGGTGATTCCATGTGGTTCTAGAGCCAAGATGGCAAACCTATAGGACGTGTGCCCCAACTGGCACGCAGAGCCATCTCTGCCAGCATGCTGGCTGTCACACCAACTCACCAACTGTGCATGCATGCAAGACTCCCATGCAACTGTGCATGTGGTGTGTCTGAAGTGTGTGCGTGAAAGATGCATGCATAAATTGCACATGTGCAAAAGATGCACACATGCATGAATTGTGCACCCGCAGAAGCCGAGCACATGTGTGGAAGGTGCAACTTAATTTGCTAACTCTTAATACAATCATAATTAATAACACATTCATTTAAATAGGATTAATTTGTGTGTAGGATACAAGTGAATCAGAGTGAAACAGTCAGAGCCAGAGATGTAATGGAATTGGAGTAGCAAGTAACAATCTAAATCCACTTTAGATCAATAATTTCAGGCATGTTCTTGGTAGGTGTGTTTTTAGAAACACTGTTTCTACACTATACCTTCTGTATCATCATTTTCCTGATGACAAAATCACAACGTAGCTAACTATTTTCTGTCTGTTTAAAAGCAACCTGAGGCCATTTGACTTTGCCAATCTCAAATTAATGCTTATTAGCCAATATACATTTATTTTAATAGGCACCAAGAGTGAATATAAACAGAAGCTTAACCTTGTGGCATGAGGTGTCTCAATTTGTTCTTATCAAATAGGAACAAAATTGTCAGCCTCTCACCCTCTCCCTCCCACACATATCTTTCTTAAGCCACAAGCTGAAATTTGAATAGATCTAGAAAAAGCCATAGTAATAGATACAAATTTGCAAGGGTGAGCAAATAATTCTGTTGGGATAGTTAAAAAAAGTTCTAGTTTAATATTTTCTTTTGTAGAAGGTGAAGTATCTATAACATAATATTTTGTTAATTATGTTCTTGCTCTAATTTAATATAAATTTGAACTAAATCCAATGTCTATTGTAATGCAATAACTAAAATAGGAATTACATGATTGCCAGAAGACCTGGGTGGGGATGAGGTCAAAAGAATGCGCTCTCTAGATTTTTATACCATATGCTGGTGAATTTTAATTTTAAAATACCATGTGATTCCTTTATCTGAGATATATATTTTCAGTACCATTAGTTTTATACAGCTCTATTTCAAGGTTAAAATAGTCTACAACTCAACATTAAACTCAACATGTATAAATAAATATTAATGAGATATTAATATTTTAATACTAATACTATATTAAGATTAATATTGGATTATTTCATTTCATTTTGTATAGTACAGACAGGTGGCCTTCTAGATGTTACTAAAGTATAATTTAGCATCCTTTACCTGAGAACTGCAGTTTCATAATTTCTAAAGTGCAATAAATTATCTATCACTAGTTCAAATCAAGCAGCAACAAAGAAATAAAAGATTTCAAATCTTTCTGCTGTACTCTATAGTGTACAAAAACTACATAATTCAGTAGCATGAGGAACTAAACAGAAAAAAAAGTCCTACCAGGATTCTTAATAATACCATATACACATAATATTTGGTATATCTTTGTCCAGTCAAAGGGTTGTTGTAATTCGACAACACACATTATGAAAATACAAAATATAAGGTTAGAATTGGTTAGAATAAGGTTAGAAACAATTTGGATATAGAAAACTGACATAATGACCATGGTTATCAAATGATAATTGACAACTATGAATATGTTAATTAATGAAAAAATGGAATTAAGGCAGAGACAAATTTTGAATTTGACAAGAACAGACTTATTACATTTTCCTTGTTGGTTCTAGCATTATAATTCTATCAGATCTTCTACACAACTTATGAATGGCAACTTTAAGTGCTCCAGAAAATGGTTTCATAGATATGAATGGTGGTGTGTTCAGCTTGATATGGTGGTGTGTTCAGCTTGATATGGTGGTGTGTTCAGCTCACTAACTGCTTAGGTGCTGTATTTTTGCTTCTTTAGCAGGAAAGCACAACTTACATAATCAGCTATCAGAAATATAATATACAAAGTAAAAATACTAAACTAAAATAATCTTAAAAAAATAATATAGAGTCAGGGTCCAAAAATTATTCCGCTTTCAACCAGAGTGCCTCAAAACAGACAAATCCACCAACAGAACATGTTCCTATTGTGACTATTGTATCTAGTTCAGTTAAGAGCTTAGGCCTGCTCTGTTTTAGCTCTGTTTGGCTGAGACAGCAGAGACCATCCCCTGTCCTATTGGTTCACCTTTCCCAGTAAATAGTCATTGTTTCCTCACTTAGCCAAAAAGCCACATCTCCCATTTCTCTTGCTGACCCATGCATGGCAAGAACACTTGAGAGAGGAAAGGTAGAAGCAATGTTTGTACAAATGCCTTCCATTCCTTCTCTATAAAAGCCTCTCTTCCCATATCTAAGCTATGGAACATGGCAGCTCCTGAGGTTAGGATGCTGGGTTTACAGTTGGCAGGCTTGTGTTCAAGACCATGCTGCAATGGGACAAGGTGAGCTCCTGTCACACACTCCAGCTCTTGCCTACCCAGCAATTTGAAAGTGGGTGACTGCAAGTGAATAGATGGTCCCACTTTGATGGGCAATGTAATGGGGATATCAAGGGAACCCCCAACTGACATCTCCTGGGCACCAGTGATGTCACAATTTAAGCCTTTCAACCTGGAAGAGCTTCAGTGCTCCCAACACAGCTTTGAGGGAACAGCAACCTTTCGGACGGCATACCCGAATTACAGCAAGATAATACCAACTGAACAGCTAGTTCCAGTGGGTAACCAGTATGTAACCAGTACTGGTGTTGAAGTTTGGCCCCACCCCTGCCCTTTTCTATCCTATATCCCCTTCATTTTTTTTCCTGTTTTATTCACCCAAATCGCCAGGAACAGCTGTTTTGTGGGCCTGTCCAGCCTCTGCAATCATCTGTGCTGCCTCTGGAATGGAAAAACTTGTGTTTTAGAGGCCACGTGGCAGCAAAGTACACATGCACCAAACCAGTAGTAAAACCGGTTGAATTCCACCACTGGCTTGTTCCCCTCTCCTTTCCTAGGAAAGAAGGGAAGAGAAGCAGGAGGAAGGGAAGCAGTAATAAAGGGAGAAAAAGGTATCTATTTCCTTTCTTCCTCTCCATCCTGTTATTAGTGCCATGGAGGAGAGAAGAAGAATAAGAGATAGTTAAATGGGAAAGAATGATTCTCCATGGAATTGGGGAACTGATAATAGAACAACCTCAGTCCAAGCTTATTTTGGACTGCTGGGTGTTGTCATTCAACTTCTTTTAGAATTCCATCACTTATCTAAACAAGCCAATGTGGTCTGAGTTTGCAGTAATCTCAGAGTTTGGGGCAGACTATGGGTATTCATAATGACATTCATTCATGCTAAAGTCAGAAGAAACCCAAGACACCATCACTGATGGATTTCACCATGCCCATTCCTTTGAAGTTTAGCTGAAGTGAGAGTCCACATATGCTGCTAAATATAAGCTTGAAGTAATAGTTATTCTATTCTGTTATTCTAAAGCAAATAGTTACTTCATGAAACTAGTGTGGATGGAAACAGTGTTAGAGAAAGGTCTATACACTGTTTCCATTATCAAATGGTAGGTGATTCTGTTTTAAAGATCCTTACCTGTTCTGGGGGTTTTAAGTGGATCTTCATGTGTAGATATCATGAGACCATTTTAGTGGCAAGATGATAAGCATTATAATTTTATATTTTCAAGACTTCAAGCTTAGGTGCTAACAATAAAGTCAGGGGATGTATACAAGGAAAATGTTATCCTTGCACATTATTATGCCCCAGACATCTGGGCTGCCTACTTACAGGGCTGAACCATGTTCATCAATGGCTAAACAATGCTGAAAATGTTGTATTCCTCATGATTAATAAAGCTCTTTCTCTGTCTTAATGCGATACTATAATTCACTAGCTTTGAATTTTTTTTTCTACATCACAAAATAGAATGAATGTATTTGCCATTAATTTTAATATCACTGTAAAAGCAGAAATGTTTTTTTCTGTTATATTAATTATGTGTGCATTACACATGTTTGGTTTGCAACAAAACAAAAATATAAATATTGTGGTCTGAGGATGTGCAATGTTTTCCTGGGATGCTATGCAAATACTCCAAATATATTCAGGGACAAGTTTTATGGCATACTTTCTCAAATGCCTTATAGTATCATTTTATTTAAATTCAAAAGAAGCCAAGGAACGAATATGATCATCCTTTTAGTCAATGGGGGAACTGTAAGCAATATCATCATTAATTTTATTAATTCATACTAAGAACCAGCAGAGTTTCTATGTTCTGCATTAAGGGGCCTTATCTTAATTGGATAGCCAGAATGCTCATGTACAACCATCTTTCTTCTTGAAAATAATTGGCATCTTTACAGGCAGCTCAGGCATAAAGAGGCTTTGTTGTACTGTTCTGATTTTTTTAATTGCAATTCCTTTTTGCTAGATGGTTATAAGCTGGCTTTATTATGTCTACTTATAGACAGTAAAACAGTGCTGCTAAGCTCATGTGAAAAGGCAGTTTTGGATTCTGAGATTCAACCTTTTTCAGACAAGCATTTTATTATATGATATTTTACATTTCATTATTTGAAGCCTGCTTCATATGCAATGGAGTCCATTGCAATGTATTGAAAGGTTAAAATAATATTTATCAGGACCTTTTTCTGAGCACACTTCTTTAGTTCTTGATACAATGCTCTAAAGCAGGGGTTTCCAAACTTGGCAATTTTAAAAGCATGGCTGGCTGAGAAATTCTGGGTGTTGAAGTCCACATGTCTTAAAGTTGCCAAGTTTCACTTGCTCTAAGGCAGTGATGGTTAACCTTTTCCAGACCAAGTACCCAAAGTGCATTCGTGAGGGCACAAATGCGTGCCCATGTGCCTGAATCCCAAAATGCAATGCACATATGTGCCCTGCCCCCTGTGAGTGCGTGTGTGGGCCCCCTGTGCATGCAATCACAACTTTCACACAGGCCCTACCCCCCACATATATGCTGCAGAGACCCAAAGAGCAGCTGGCTATCAGGAGGCACACGTGCATGAGCATCAGAGCTGAACTGGGGTGACAGCTCATGTGCCACACATGCCATAGGTTCACCATCATGGCTCTAAGGTGATGAGTCCCAATTTCTCCATACTACACTAGTATTGGGGTTGAGAAGCTTATCCTAATTAACACCCTGATTGTATAACAGGACATTCACAGTTGAGTTATTCTTTATGGTACAGAATACAATCTCCAACAAACATCAGAGTTCCCTTATTTTTCCAGAACATGGAAAAACATGGAATTCTCTTCCTTAATTCCTCCAAAAAAGTTTTGAAGTTGGATAATGACTAATATTGAAATTAGGGGAGTCCTCTGAAAGGCCTGTTATAAAGGTCCTGAGAGCTCTATATATGCCTATATATACAAACATGCATATTTGTATAATTTGATGGCATTCACTTTTTTCTCTTCATTGCAGACAAATGTAATATTGAAACTACTTTCCCATAAGGTTAATACAGTTTTTCTCAGGCTGAAGGTCCTTACATAATGGGATTCTGTTTGGACTATGCCAGCTAGTTCCAAATTCACAATACTAACAACCTGTCTTATTTGGATTAAATTGGCATTTATAGATACTTGTCACAATAAGCTGTAGTATAACAACTAGCAAAACTATTCTACATGAGGATACTGAGTAAACCTACCTGAACAAATATAAATGCTAGAAAATGTCATGGAAGTCCACTGACGCAGAGACAACAATCTCCGGTGGAAAAAAAAAGACAATGGATATCTCACTAGCAGAGAAGGACAAATATTCTCACAAAGCTTCCAACAACTTGGTGACAGGGCATCTTAGCTGAGATTAGTCTTTTCTCTCAGGCACCACAATATGGCTGGTTACCTAGAAATTTTATCTGTCAAATGCTGCCATGCTTGAGTGGCTATTAGCTTAATTTCATTTAAGTACTATAATGGCTGATTTGTCACCCTCATTTGACTCCTTTTTCTTTTTTGCCTCTGGGCATTTCTTTTCTTCAACAGAAGAATCTTCTTATAATAGAAAACATTTGGCTTTCATATGCCACTTTGTCATACATAAGTAAGTTAAAGTGTTGTTGTTGTTATTGTTAGTTGCAAAGTCATGTCCAATCTATCACGACCCCATGAACAACATTCCTCCAGGCCTTCCTGTCCTCTACCATCCCCGGAGTCCATTTAAGCTCATGCCGACTGCTTCAGTGACTCCATCCAGCCACCTCATTCTCTGCTGTCCCCTTCTTCTTTTGC
>JANHFJ010003065.1:71367-94362 GCA_032468195.1 Cerberus rynchops
CTTACCTTTTCTCCTCCACTTACGACCGGAGCAAAAGCTCATTGTGAGTTTTGCTCGCGGCTGCAAATAAACGGGACCCATCGCGGTCAACCAAACGGACTCCGCGCCTGGCGTTTTCTTTAACCGATTTGGACCGGGTTTTTGGCTAAAACACAAATATTGTTGGAACTGGTTGTTGTCTAATTTAGACACTGGGTCTCTGTTGCACATAAAAGCTGAACGATCTTGCAAAAACACTTACCAAATTCTCTCTCTCAAGTACACTTCACTTTTTTGGGGGGTCAGGAAAAGAGTTACATTTTCAAAAAAAAACAACAACAACAACAACCCAGAATACTACAGGCCTGTATTTATTTTTACATTTCTTAAATGAAGCAATAGATTGATCCCAGTGAGACAAAGTCATATCTCATGTAAGGAAACAAAGAGAGTGGTTTTCTTCCTACACATGGAGCATCTGTTGTCTCCCCAGGCATGTCCTTGCCCCATCCTTCAGCTGTTTCCACCAGCTGTCTGAAAAGAAACGTTCTTGTTTTTCCGTGCCAATATGAAATCCCTTCAGTGTCACTGGCAAGGTAGCCAGGATCAGTGAAAAATCTTCCTAAGTCTGGAAAGGTCAAAATGACCAAATTCTAATCCTGACAAGGATTTCATTAAAACAGGGAAATTCATTAAATCAGAACCTGGCTTTCAACAAGAAGATTCTACGTTACTGATTGAATATTGCTGTCTGTGATGACCGCCTCCTCTGATTGACGCAAGAAATTTAAAGTTGTTTTGGGTACATAGCGTTCTTCTTACCTCTTTACTGTTCTTGCATTTTAAGTCCCTTTGTCACTCCATTAATAAAACCAGGGATAGAATAGTGGTTAGTGTTATATTAAGACCTAGTAAAACTAGATTCCAATCTCCATTCAGCTAAAGCACATTGGGCAGCTTTCAACCATTATATTGTATTAAACCAATGTTTGATTACCATGGTTTGGTGAATATATTACATTTATATATCACTATGGCTAGTTTCATTTAACACTCTAACCAAAATAAAGCATATCACATTATAACTTAGTGCAGTAGGTAAGCCAAGATTTTACTTCATTGGATAAAACACTATGTGGATAGTCTTGAACTCAGAAGAATAGAGAAACAGAGATGGAAGGGGCCTTGGAGGTCTTCACTAATTCTGAATTTCAGTGATGTGAATGGTTAAGGTAAAAACAAGGTTGCAGAAGCTGATGTAGATGACTGATCAAGATTGCATGAGTTGCATAGCCTTGGTCTACAGCAGGGGTGTCAAACTCAAGGCCCGTAGGTGCTTAGATCTGGCCTGCAGGGTTGCCCTGGAAACAATGGACCGTTTAGTGATGCCTCTGCCAATGAAAACAGAGGCCCTCCCAAGCTTCATTTTCATTGGCAGAGGGTAGCAGGAGGCTGTTGCAGCTGAAAATTGAGCTTGGCAGCCTGCTTTTGCTGGAAGAGTGCTTGGGCCACCACAGGCAGTGACATCAAACTGGCCATGCCTACCCTGTCCCCCAAGGTCAAACACAATCCGGATGTGGCCCTCAATGAAATCAAGTTTAACACCCCTGGTCTACAGGGAGATTATCTTTCCATAGATACCCAGGTTGGGCCAGTCAAGAGTATTGACTCTTGTGGTCATCAGAAGTTGTGGAATGCAGCCTGGATTTCAAGGATGGAAGGACTGCATTCCAGAGACTGCAAAGTTTAGATAGCTTAGTTGGGAGGAAGAGCAGCTCCTTGGAAATTCTAAGAATATATCTTTAATGATGCAAGTAGTTTGCTTTAGTTGGGCAAGATTTCTGTCTATAGGTAAGGAACAACAGAGGAAACCACTTTGAAGTAATTCAGAATGTCTTTCTTGGTTTTTGGAGCCTGACATCAGGTATGGAAAAACAGATTTGTAAGATTAGCTATACATGGTTGAGTTTTGACCAGTATGGATAATAAAAAATATACTTCCCCATGCAAATGTCCATTATCAGTTGAAAGTTCATAATGCTTAAGTTGTTTTCTTATGTCGCACAGTTAAAGGCATTAAAGCAAGCAATATGTTGTCCAAGGTCATCTGCAAATGGCTCTGGGTCAATGCCTTTGTTAAACAGCTGTTGCTATCTTGTTACATTACTATTCTTAGCCAGTCCATTTTGAAAAACAATTGCAGACATTGATCATCGTATGTAAAAAAAAGTATCTGGATGTTGCCCTTATTTAACAGTCCTTTCATCAAAAATGGTTGAAAGCGCTGTTCCTCAGCTGCCACACACAGGCCGCTCGGTTACTAAACATTTTACATTTACATGGTATCCCCACATTAATACATTTAATATTTATTAGGAAAAAGAATCTTCAGTTGGGGCCACATGACATTTGTTATTACCCAGGTGCTGGTCAAAACCTACATTTTTAATGTTACCTTTCATTCCTAGCCATATTCCTCTTAAACCAGAAGTTTCAGTAAATTATAATAAAAAGCAAAAAATGTATCTCTATAAAGCCAAGAAGCAAGTCATGAATGAGATGGCTTACATAAGAATATAGATTTGGTTTGTTTGGCCAATTTTATCCAGCTTGGTCTAGTGGTTAAGGCATCAGGCTAGAAAGTGGGAGACCACGAGTTCAAGTCCCACCTTAGTCATGAAAGCCAACCGGAGTCTCAGAGTCATGTGATTCCTTTTGTGACCTTCTGATAAGCGAAGTCAGTGGGGAAGACAGATTCATTTACCAACCAAGTTACTAACTTAACAACTGCATGATTCACTTAACAACTGTGGCAAGAAAGCTTGTAAAAATGGGGCAAAATTCACTTAATAAATGCCTCACTTAGCAACAGAAATTCTGGGCTCAATTGTGGTCATAATTCGAGGACTACATGCATTGGTTTCCAACACTACATAAAGAATCATCTATACATTTGATTTTTTTTCCTACGTACATATTCTTGATTTGTAATTTAAGTGATCGTTTGGATAATATTGGATTGAATCTACTATTACCTGACCCTGCCAAAATCATAGCATTTCCAGAATCATACTCACAATGTTTTTGTTGGTAAAACAAAGCAAGAAGAGAATGAGAAAAATGATTAAAAACAATCTCCTTCTAGCAGGATTTCTCCATTGAAACAAAGACCTTCTGCAGAGCAAACATTTCCACTTACTGGTGGCAAAAATTCAGATATCAGACCTACAATTAATTTAACTGCATGTTTGAGAACCTCCAACAGATGCCTTTTTAGACAATTCTGCCACCCGAGAGCTTTCTAACATTTGCCCACATTAGCCTAGCTGCACAAAATCCACTGTAAGGCAATTTCACATCACCGATTTTACACTCCATATACTGTAATTCATAATGTTTGCCGCGCAGTTAGTGAGTCACAATATTTTGGAGTCTTACAAACCTCTGCTGTGTGTGGAGAAAGTCTTACTCTCCTGCACAAAACTAACATTTTGTGCTATATTTTTAAAAATTGTAATACAATTCAGGGCCATTAAGATACATTTGGAAGCAGCCCTGGCTTGAATTACAGAGAAGACAAATGCTTCAGATTTTAGTAAAAATAAAATGTCCGCATTTCAGCCAGCAGTGAATGTTGTATAGCACTGCAATATTTTATTTTACCAGTTTAAAATAAGATCCTACAGAACTCATATTTAGTTTTTAATTTTTTAGATTTCAATAAAGTATTTAGAGTTCAACATTTAGTTTTAACATGAAATTATTTTCTGAAGAAAATCAGCACCCCTCAGAGTCCATCTCATGTTACGAATTTCTTCTTTGCTTTATGTTTAGTACTGAAAAAGGAATATATGAATAGCAAAAAAAACAAACAAACAAACAAACACCTGATGCAAAGTTTTAAATGCCTCACTTTATTTTTTTCATTTAAAACAATCTTTTTTTATTTTAAACTAAATAAAATTAAAAAGGGAATTGGTGTCCTGTTGGGTTGAAGTGAGAGACTGGGAGCCACAAAAGCATAAGCGTATGTTGCCTTAACATAATAAAATTAGAAAAGAAACATTTGTTTTATTTCCATGGTTTCTTTTATTAAAAGAATATTTTAGCATTTGAATATATATTCAAAACTCGATCATGCCTCTAGATATTTTTAAAATATTCTTATTTTGAACAAAATTATTTTTAACCAAGTTAAACTTATATAGAGAAATGTAATCCTAAGTCTCCGTATGATCTAATATGCTCCCAGGTTTTCCAAGTTTTATATTAATAATAAATAAAATAATAATAAAAATTAGTCACTATTTTTTATCAAATCTTCAATTCATATGTAAATTAGATTATTAATTTAATTTTAATTTTATTAAATTTATATACCGCCCCTCTCCTGAAGGACTCGGGGCGGTGAACAGCAGATAAAACAGTACAATATACAAATTAATATACAAATTGTCAGTGTGTGCTGGAGGTTATGGCAGAATAAATCTTGATTCTCATCAATCAAGACTGAGTTTGTCTCTGTTTCTGCTGGAACCTAATGGAACCTGACAAGATGGTTCTAGCATAACAATAATCAGAGGTTAATAGATCTTTTTTTAATTATTATTATTTTCTGGAGACTGATAGATTTGTAGTTAATCCTAATACAGGAAACTGATAAATAATGAAATATTGTGTCTATTTCTGGCAAGTAGTAGAAGTTATGTTAGATGAATACTTACTATATATAACAATTTGATATTTATGATTATTAAGCACCATTAAGGCTTCGAAAAAGATATTTAAACGCCATGATGTATCTATAGCTATAAAGATTGGGATTCTGTAAACTATGGTACTCAAGATATGAAAGTGAAAGTTAGACTTTGAAGAAGCAGAATAGGTAGAATATTGGCAGCTTTGTAATTTAGTGTTGTAGAAGACTTCTGAGAGAACTGTAGATAGCCAAAAAAACAAATTGATGGATCATTGAACAAATTCAATTCAAAGTTCTCAATGAGGCACCAATGAGGCTCAAATTATTCTAGTTTGGACACATTATGCAAAGACCCAGCTCTCTGAAAAAGGTTAATGATGGAAGGGATGGAATGAAAGAAAAGAAGGCAACCAGGAACAGGTTGGGTGGTTTCAATTAAAGTGGTGATGAGTGCTCTATTGAGAGAGTTGAAGAATGGGTGATAGATCATCATGGAGAAATGTAATTGCTGGGAGTAAAAAAAAACCCTTGATATCATATAATCAATTAACCAATATAAGATTCTCTGCATGTAAGACTGGTTTCTTTTATTATGTTATAAATATTGTGCATATTTCACCTAGCATGCTTGTTTGTTTAGCATTCTGATCACCAGGATTGTTCTTTATATGGAAATAGGTTTACCATGATAGTTTGTAATGATAGTTTCACTTAACATAGTTTCTGATGAAAAATTAAGCTCATAAAAACAAAAAAAAAATATTTCTTAGTTTTGAATTGTAAGATAGTCCTCTTGGGTTAGTCTACTTCCAAATCAAGGTGAGCCAGTCTGAGTGTAATTGTTTAATTTAATCCCTTTTCCATCATCTCAAATCCAAGTGTTTTTATTTTACCTTTCTAAAAATCATCTTTTCTGAAGTAGCAGTGACAGGTAAAGTTGAATATCTTTTTAAAATGAAAATCACCTTTAAAAAATAAATTGGAAGTAAAGAGTTCTGAATAATTATACAACTTGTTTTTTTCTAGAGGCAAGACTTTTCATTTAATTTTTTCCTTCATCTTGCTATAGATTAAAAATACAAGAAAGCTTTAAACGAGCAGTTTCAAAGTGAAGGTCAGAAGTTGCCTAAACAAAGAACGCAGCAGGACAAATTATAATTCTTCTGGCCATAAAAATAATTAAATGCAATAAACCATATTAGAATGTCATTAAAGATGTTCCTCAAATGAACAAGACCACAGAAAGGCTGAGTTGAAAGTGAACTACTACAGTATCTCTAGCTTAAGAAAAAAAGACCTTCTCACAGTAGTAATTTTAGGATTTTTTTTTTTTACAATTGGAAACAGATAAAGAAAATGAAAAAAAAATGTTCTCATTGAAGTCTGTATGTCACTCTTCTGAATGTCAAGAGGACTAAGACAAGCAAGTGAATATGCATACATGGAAAAAAGAATGTTTTTTACATAATTTTAATATTTCTATGGTCTCTTTGGAGACTAGAAGTTCAGTATTAAATACTTTAAAATTAACTAGTCTGAAGAAAATTGTTAAGGTGATGGAAAAGAAAATAACAATAATTCATAGAAACTAGAACAATCGTGTGCATGGAACATAAATTTCATAGATATAAATAAGCTTAGAAAGGCACTTTTTTTTTTTTACCGAGAGCAACTTCCAGTGATTTCCCCCCTTTTTTTTTTTACAAATATGAAGGGTCCCTCCTAATTGATGAAATGGTATGAAGATCTTCTTGATCATTCATTAAGCAATACAATCCTAATGATATCTTCCTCCAGATTCATCTAGCTATTTGCCACACCATGTGACTTGTTTGGTTTGATAGAATTCTAACAAGGTCCATTATTTTGTTGTTTCTCTGAGCTTTCTATATTCTGTTTTTTCCTGTAAAGTTATATGTAACTTAAACTGAAGTGTGGCTAAAATGAACACAGACACACAATTGCAGAAACCAATAAAGAAAAATGATGTCTGCTGTAATTTATATCTGTAGTTTCTCTTTTCCAGAAATCAATATATACAGCCTGGCTTTTATTTGTGAAGAATAAAGAAGCCATCGTGTTTTTACACTTGATATCCTTTTCTGTCCCCAATAGATGACTTGATACAATATATGTTTGGATATGAATCCTCCATGTTATATTTATTTATCCATAAGACCTCTTACATTTTTCTGGTATTGTATGTAGGTGTTTCACTGCTAACTATGATTAATTGGTGAATGCCATAATAAACAGGGTGAGAACAAAAGTTTATGTGTTTTTCATCTGGCAAAAGGATTCCTGTCACAGGATTATTGACAGGAAGAAAAACAACTGACACATATTGAACATTTGTATTTCATTTCTTTTTATAGCCAATGATTTCCCTCTGTCTAGAGCTGTATCTAGGTATTCCTATCTTTTTTTTTTCTGAACACAGTATGAAGGTGAGAAAATTAAAAAATACATTTAAGCAATAATATTGACAACAGACACAAAAAGGTATATTAGATTTCATATCTTCATCACAGACAAAAGCAAGTGATATTTCAAATAATATATTGGCTCAAATATACATAGTAATTGAATTTACAAGCCAACCATCAAGTCATCTTTGGCAAACACTCTGTGCAATCATTTAGTTGCTCACATGTATGTAATTTAGCCAATAATTAATGACATGCTTGAGTTTCAAGATGCAGCTTTCATACTTTTACAAAGTTAACAATATTCCTTTTTTCAAATATTTATTCTGAACGTGAAGTTATCTTTTTCTGGACCAATCATCTGTTGAAAATATATTCAGCCTTCTGTAAAGTTGTGAATTATTTTTGGAATCCTGAGAAAGTGGATGGATAGGATTCTCAAAACTATCACTCCAGTTGAATTCTGGAACATAAACCTTACCCACTGGTAGGTTCATTCAGCTGATTGGGGTCATTCTGTTGTGATGTCATAAGAAGTTGGGGTAATTTCTTAATAAATCATTTTTAAGCTTTATTAAGCTTTGTGTTAATTTCTACATTAGTTCTCTTTCTTCTGCCCTGCAAATTCTAAAAGTGGTGACATGCAGATTAACAGAAGCTATATATAAGATAATATCAATTGGGCAAATCAGTAATAAAGAAAGCAAGAATCAGTTCATCATCAAAGATAGAAAACTATAACAGCTTAAAAAACACAAGCTTTTTGGTATTAATTCCTAAATTGTTTGTTGAAAATTGACATGTTTTAGCTCAACGATGCACATAACATTTAACCAGTCTTTTCCAGCTCAATGAGTGTCAAGACTGGGTAATAATTATGACTGATTCCTAGCAAGCCTCAGATTGGGTACTTTGGAGACTTCAGCTTTAGCTCCCAGCAATTAGTTTTTGAAAAAAAATATGCCTTTTTCATTTTAACTACTCTTCCTATATGTCAGTAGCTTATTAAGTAAGTACTGCTAACCTTAAATTACTTTGCTGTAAATGTTTCTTAGAAGATTTAATAACATTGATGCTATGCCAGACACTATATTAGATACAGCTGTGTACAGATTATTTTAACTGAAAATATTTTTGAAACATTATGTGTCTCATACAGATGAGACTAGAATACCAGAATTGACCCAAGCCATTCACTGAATTCTTCAGTTAAGCTATGTTTTAATCATGCCTTGGTGAATTGTATTCTATTACGAGAAAGCTTCCTGTCCCACAGAACTACCGTAAAAAAAAGTTGCATGTACACAATCTGTTTCTCTCCTGAAAGTGTGAAGCACAACAATTTGTCCTTCAGAGGTGACAGCATCTGCTTATCCCAAAAGGCAAAAGACATCTTTGCAAATATTCATATGCAATACTTTCTAAAGTGCTCAGAAGCAGCTGCCATCACAAGCTACATAATTTTTTCTCCTCTTTCCTTGAGCCTTGAAAAATATGTGGTCAAATGAGTAGCATTTGTGGCAGAAAAATATGATGAACACTAGCCAAATATTGCTGGATGTATTTGGCCACAACAGAATATGGCAAAAACCAGCAGCGCTGATATCCCCATAGGAATTTGATTTTATTCTCATCATTTTTGCTGGAATATAAGGCTGGAATGCCTGAAAAGGCTGGTTCTCTAGTAGAAATGACATGAATAATATTATCAACCCCATCAGCACTGAAGCATACTTGAGTTTGGCTTGACTTTCTTTCAAATTTTCTTTAAAATAAGAAAATAAGCTCAAGCCAATGAAGGTTTCAAAATCATCCCCTTTCTTCTTATTCATCCTCACTTCCCTTCATTCCCATACAGTGGAACCTCTGGTCATGACTGTAATCTGTTCCAGGACTTCGGTCGCAACTCAATTTGGTCATGACTGGAAGCGAGACTAACTGCACATGTGTGTGTAGAAAAAAAATGGCATGGCAGGTGAAATCGTCACAGCAGGGGAAATTGCCGTGGCTGTGTTTGATCACCGCCCGAGGATGTGTTCATGACCAGAGTCAAACATTTTGTGGATTTTTTGGTCGGCACCTGATTTGGTTGTGGTCAGAAGTGTTCATGACCCAAGGTTCCACTGTACAATCTTTGTCCCAGAACCACTCACATGAAATGTGGAAGTGCTTTTGTGATTCCTGGAAATAGTTTTGTTCAGCCAGTTCCAAGGAAAATCCAGACAGCTATGCAACTCACTCTGCTGCATTTCAATAGAGATTCAATGGCCCACCTCAATATCCTATCACTGTGAAGAAAAATGCAGATGCTTTTTGAAAAAAGAAGGGCAACACTGCAAGTTACAGTGTTACCATGATAGATGTTATTCAATGCCACCTGAACTAGTGCATTTGAGTAGTGTCAGCTATGTGTAAATCAACATTGCAAACCACATGATGGAAACTTTTCTTTTAAAAAAAGTCTTAATAGGCAGAATGATTTGCTGCCTTTTGTCATCACTCACTGGTGGCATTCTTGCCTGCCTCATGTCCATGTATTAACTTTTATGGTTACTATAGACCACAATGCTTTTTTAAAGGCAGAAGAGTAATTTACCCATTTCTTAGTCATATAGATTAAGTCTAAAAATACATATACACTGGAAACTGATACATTGATGTAACAAAGGATCTTGCATCACCAAGAATGATTTATAAATTAGAACCGTAGGGAAAAATATAGAATACTTTCCTATTATAAAGTGCCTAAAATAACTAGGAGATATTTTGTTTTAGTTAGACAATTTATTGTCTATTTTGTTACATGAGTTTTATCCATGACTAAGTAAAAGTGCATCAGGTATACAGATATCCCATGTTCACAATCAGTTCACAAACATTCATCTTTTCATCCTATATCCCATCTCTTATTTACAAACAAATTCATCAATTCTGGTGTCAACAGAAAGCCTTATAAAAACCAAAGCAGGAACTATTTCTCACAATAAGCTGTTTGTACTTTATAATTAATTCCAAAATATTATTGTAAAAGTTTCAATATTCCAATTTTATCTGGATCCTTAGTCAATTTATAACATATTCAAATCAAATATTAAATTTCAATTTTTTAAACTTCATAAACTTAGTTTTTTCCCCATTTGAAATTAATGGCTGACTCATCCACTATTTTCAGACCTGTTGTTCTGAAGGTCTCTACTATACTTAGAAATAGCTAATGAGTAATTTCCAAAAGTGATTAGAGAGTGAGATTTGTAAACCTAGTGTCCTTTAAAAGTCTGCATTATGGTTGTGAGTATGATGGATATCCTGTCATCTCCTGGTGCTCAAACTTGCAGAAAACCATTATCATGTGCTTTCCTTATGGGAAGTAACCATCTGGAGCACTTGTGGGCAATATCACAGTCTCTTCTTATCCAGAGAGATTCCAAAGAACTGGTAAATACACCAGTTCCTTGGAATCTACTGACTGGTCCTTTGATCTTTGCTGTAGTCATCAGTCCACTTTCACAAAGCTATCTTCAGTTCACTATATCTTATCTGGAAGCCCACATTACTCCATCTTCTGAAGCATACACACAACAACCAGATCCCTGTCCAAGGGAGAAGCTTCTTCTGTGAGATATGGAAGTCTAAGACCATTTGCTTGGTCTTGTTGATGTTCAAGTGCAGGTTATTTTCCTGCATAAGGTCCTAAAGACTTGGTTTTGCCAAGAGGCCTGGAGAACCCAGAGTGGGATAGAGCCCATCAAATAACTTATTTTACTGTGTTGGGAGGTTGGGAGGTTATTTTTTTTTTAATTTTTTTCTATACTCTGTTTTTATTATTTGTAAGAGTTGTTGTGAGTGAATAGATGGCTATATATATTTTCTAAATAAATAAGTAAAACAAATAAAATGCAAATCAAATAATAAATACAAGAGAGAGAGAAACTTTTAAGAAATTGGAACTTGTATTGATTTTCTTTAAACAAAAAGAACATCCAGGACGAGCACTATCAATAGATTAACCTCCCTCTCTTCTCTGCAGGCCTCTAATTGTTCCTTGAATCTACTCCACAATTGACAGAACTGAGGTGAATATACCCACATGAAAAGAAGGGGCGAAAGAAGGGAATGATATATTACATGGTTGAAAGATGGTACAACATAGGAGGCACTTAGAGAAGAATATTGGGATCTACAAAAACAATTCTTTTCTATCATGGAAATTAATTAATTATCATTGCTTTAGTGTTAAATAAAATAAGTGCCTACTACTATGTTTTTAATTGAATGAAATAATAAAGATTGGATTGTTGATGGTTGGAATATAGATTGTCAATATCTTTGCTTTTAAATGAGACACATGAATTCAGATTGTTTTCATGTATGAATTCAGATTGCTTCCATGTATGTATACATTGTCACAAGTGGTTGAAGATGTGCTTGTAAAGGTTATACAGATAATGTTGCACATAGCCCAGAGGAGATCATTGTTAGAAGCTTTGATGAGTTATTCAAGAAATGGTGATGCAGGGCTAAAAATCTCTTCTCTTCAAACAGCTAATGATCCCAGAGAAGATAAACAGCTGGTGATGACAATAGCTGTTGAAAAGGAGAGTTGCACTGGGATTAATTACCAGATTCAACTATTAATTTTTGTTATCAATTGTGTAATTGTTCTGGCTGTTACATCTCTTAAATAATGCATGCTTTGGATCGGTTTTCTGCCTTGAACAAGTTTGAAGATTATCAATTTCCCACACATTTTAATTTTGAAACGAACAGTAATTAACATAAAAATGCTGTCCTAAACTACTGTAAGCAATGAATAATTTGCTGAACTATTAAAGGAATTGATTTACAGAACAATTCTGTTTAGAATGTACAAGACTTCTAAAAATTGAAATTTGTTCTGAAGATTATCTAACCAGTCAGTTTCAAATTTTTATCTACAACACTCATTCTGTCCTTCTTTCCTCCTTTCTTTGAAGATTCCTATACGTACATGTGCTGAGATCACTGGTGGTTAATTCTTAGGAAAAGTGTGTAGGATTGCAACCTTAGGATATAAGCAGGCAAATTTTCAGACAAAAGTTATGCAAATGAAACTCTTTCTAAAATAATGGGGGTTAAATAGATGCTTATTAAAATACTGGTAAATTATACTGAAAATTCTATTAATGATTAGCACTGAAAGGAAATTATCAATTGTCATCTGAAATATCAACATTGAACAGACAACTATTAGCCGGGTTGAGCTGAATATATAATTTACATACACAAGTACATATGTACATACAGTTTCCTACTTCATTAAATAATTTGTTTTTCATGTTGTATCTGATAAATTCAGTGTGAATCAGTTAGCTGACATGCTATGAATACATTTTTTTTTGAAAGGCCTTTGCTTTTATTTTGCCAAAAAAGAACATCCAACAGGGCAGGGAAGCACTATAAATATATAATTAAATTCTTACTGAGGCTGCTGATTTACATGGCAGAGCTGCTATGTTAAATTTAGGCAACAATAATGACACAGTTGGAGTGTGCCAAGAAAGCGAAAGCATATGCTAATTTTATGGAAGAAAATGGCATGATTAATCATTTATTCTAAAACCCAGTAAGAAGAAATGATTACCGCAGTTCGTAAGGGAAGGTCACACTTGAACTTTGGGTAATATGCTAATGACATTTGAAAGCTCTTAGTACAATGTCTGTGCTCCAAATGGACCTGGAAAATGTTGCAATTATTTCTCTCTATTTCTGTTGCTATTTTTCCCAATTTATTTCCATGCATGAGGAATCCTAAAGTACACACGTGAGATAAATGAAGACAAACATGTTTGTGGAAACAAGGATTCTTCTTTATTTTATCAGCCAAAAGGATAAGAATGATTTATGTCAAGACAAATACCCACTGAATTACACAAAATGTTAAAAAAGAAATTTAATGCAAAGCACTCATTAGCCTACCAACCTCCTGCACTGATTAAACAAACCCTACGAAAACAGATTGTAGGAGGAAAAATAACATTAACAATTACATTTGTTGATGAGTACTCAAAACTTTCTATCTTTTTTCTTTCCCTGTCTTATCACCTCAAAATCTTTTGGCATGTATGATACGGCTTTAATTTAAGAACTCTAAATCAAAGAAATATTGGGATATGTTTTCAAACATGGATTCTGTCTGTTATTTTCAAAGGCTGTATATTGAAATGCATATCTGTAGATCTCTGGTAGCAGGAGGAATATTTAATTCACTCCCATGAACAACTCAGGTCTTAACTCACTGCTATCTATCTACTTATTTCCCATATAATTTAAATCAGAGATAAACCAAAGGAGGACAGGCTGAGAAGAAGGCTACACTAGCAGGCTTTAAGATACACTGTAACACTCATCCTAGAATATCTCTGAAACTTTTGTTAGGGGCATAATGTTAATGTGTAACTTTAATACAATCCTTAGTTGTATGTATGTCCCTTCACACTCACAAGTCCAGCCCACCTTGAATTCCATTGACTCTTATCTACCACCAATTTGTTTTGACTGTTAGTAGTTCAGATTCTTGTAGAGAGCATTAGTTTACAATAAACCTATATTCATTTGAACAGCCTGGACTCCTGATTTTCTGGGCTTGACCTTTATATCCTATAACATTTTTAATACAGAAAGCTTTACTTTTTCCATTGCATTATTCTTTTCCTGATAAGTGGTGTTAAAATATATCGGAATCATAATAGTGGCTTTCCGCCTCGTTACTTAGACAAAAATAAATATCTTTGAAAAAGAAGAAATTCTAGATTCTTTCCAGTTTCTGAAATGATCAAAATAGAATCTGAAGAGAAGCCATAGAACAATGGATTTCAGTGGGCTAAGCATTTGAGTTGAATTATGGTGCTCACCTGTGGCTCCAAGTAGCAATAACACAGGTTATAGTGTCCATAACCTGGTAAATCATCTCTACAGCCTGGCCAAATCAGGTGAGGGAATAAACAGGTCTTTGATTAAAATAAGAAATACTTCTAAAAAAATTCTGGAAACACTTTATGGATTTTTCACTGATGTTTAGACAGAAATGACAACAAATTTTGAATTTCTGAATTGAAGTGTTATGGGAAAAATGGATTACATATAAAATCTTATAGGGTTGGGAAATATTGAATCTGTAAGGAAGAGTGAAAGTCATGTCTTTAAATATTTGTTTTCTATTTTTCTTTCCTTTTGCACTTTGTATTTTTCTATTATTTTCTAATTTCAGTTTGTATTATGCTTTAGTAGTGTCAAATTTTAAAATAAAAACTATTTTTTTTTAAAAAAAAGAACAACAGAAGGAACAGTGTATGAAGCAATTTCTTTCCAGATCATTAAAACAGATGTGTCTTGTGACAGACTAACACAGTTGATTCGTAAGTTGCATCCAGTTGTCTCAATAAATATATCATAAAAAGCCATCTTACTTCATAGAAAAAAATTTAAAAAATATATCTGCATACATGCTGAGATAGTCTAAAGTATCTTGTGAGCCTGAAAAACAATTTTGGCTTATTTAAGTTTTTTTTTTTAATTGCTCAAGTTGTGTTCCCAACAGGAAGTTTTTATTTGGCTTTCTTCTTCTTTTATGCATTTACTAATGACGTGGAACAAACTTTAAAAAATGAGATATTAAGATTAATAAAGTTCTTCTCCTTGTGGAATAGACATTAACAACATAATATTTCTAAAGAGCTGAAGGAGGAAGTAATAGTTTTTTTTATCTCTAATTTGTCCACCCAGGATGTATCCAAACAAACTCTTGCAGAGTTGTATTTTTATTATTTCAAATCAAGCTGATACAGCTGTATTTAATTTATTAATCTTAATTTAGTAGGGGCTCATATTCTTAACTGACATCTGTTCTGAAACATGAGAAGGAAGACCAGGATAATAAATATTCATTAAAACACATAAATAAATAATCATTATTACTTTAAAGATCAGATGCAATTAGTGTGAAGCTTTTTGAAGTATTACAAGAACCTCCATCTGGAAAAATCTTCACTGCGTTTCACATTTCATTTTATGTGTTCACTTGGTGTAATGCAGGTAGTTATTCATTTTTGTTTCATATAAGCATGAACAAATTTTGAAATTCATATTTCATGGAAAACTCAATTTTACAAATCTGAATCCTTGTGCAAAGGAAAATTCTGTTATCCTTTGAGATTTGCATTTCTCTAAATTGTGATAGAGAACCAATTTGGTGTAGTGGTTAAGGCATCATCTCAGAAATTGGGAGACTGAATTCTAGTCCTATGTTAAGACAAAAGCCTGCTGACTTGGGCCAGTCACTTTATCTCAGCTCTAGGAAGGAGGCAATGGCAAGTCACTTATGTAAAACATTGTATAAAAGGATTGCAGAGATTTGCCTAGGCAGTCTCTGAAAGTTGAATATGATGGTGGAAAAAATGGTGTAATGCGTGTTCAAATATGTTTCTTGATAGAAACATACATAGAAGTTGAAATAACAGTATAAACATATTATAATTATGGGAAATTATAATAAAAGTATGCATGTGTGTTTATGTCTTTATAAGTCTCCAACCAATAGTTTGGGAACTGTGAGTTTGATATAGATTCTTAATGTAAAAATAAAATAAAAGTACAGTGCTGAAAAGTTGAGAAGACTCCACACTCAGAAACTTTTGAAATTTCCTTAAACATTTTGTGAAACTGGATATTTTAAATTTAGAAACTTCAGGTTGATCTCCAAAATCTTGTGGGGTGTTTCTTTGTGAGGTACTCTATCTGTCATATTGAATTTGGGATTTTTTCACAGAGCTGACCCCTGGTTTATATGGTAGTCATCAAAAGTTATAAACGATAGTATTGCTTTTTGAAAAAAGGAAAAAGTCAGGATATGTTGTATTGCATAAATGTACATGCATATACTAAGATATTTGAACAATAGGGACACCATGAATGGTAGTATTAAAAGCTTAAATTGATGTGGGATGTATTTATCTTAAAAAGTAAAAACTGGAAAAATTATATTTCCATTCACTTATTCAATTCAATTCAATCCTTTTATTATCAATGCACAACATGTGTGCAGTGAAATTGAATTTCCATTTGGAAAAAGCTATGCTGAGCAATGCTGAAGGGAGTTACAGTATGGATAAAAATGCCTCTTTCACTTCTCTGTGTGCCACAGAACAGGTTGGGGACTAAGCTGTTACTTACTTCCAGACAGATTCCAGATGTATTTGCTTCCAACAGTTTTTTAGGTGTCCTTCTACTTGCTTCAATGTCATCAAGTGGCATGTGTGTCAAGTATGGAGGTAACATCAGGACATGTCTTGTTTTAACTGCTGCCCACAGTGGTCAAGGTTTCCATAAGAGCATCCACCATCTAAGGGGGACACACCTGATTTTTTGGGACACTACATAAAAGAAAACTAAAGACAATTCACTGTTTGGCACAGGCATAACAAAAACAAGAATCAACACTGCTAGGTCAGGCTAGATTTGTAGTATTTTGACAGATGATGGGTTGTGTATACTTTTTATAATCCCCTGAAGCTAGAAAACTTGCAAAAATTGATGTTCCCTAAGAGACAGGAAGCTCGGTTTCACACAAAGTTTCCATCTCTACTTTCTATTTCTTTTGTCCTTCACATGTTTTTAAAAAGTTTTGTCTTAAGGAAGGCTAGTTTTCTCTTTGCTTCAACAAACACCCATATTTTAAATGTGCTTCCATTTTCTCATAACCCAGTCTAGGCATCTATTTAAAAAGCACAAGTTTTCCTTTATCCTTGCAAAGAAACAAAAAAAGAAAAAGGCAAAAGTTGGATGGAATGATGACTCATACACAGCAAGAAAAAAAAGTATTTAACAATACAGATTTCTTTCTTTAAGTTAGGAAAGTTAGCAGAACAGACATTTTGCCTGTACTTTTTTGTTTCTTTTTAAAGCTTAAAGAAAGCAATATCTACTTTGTTACAAAACAGAAAGCAGGCAATATTTTATATTGCTGCTGTCAATTACGTGATCCTGTGTAACCTTTTTCAGCTATTATATTCTTCAAATCTTTCTGCACAAATATTGCCAACAGAATACAGAAAAAGCTTCAAAGCATCTTGGAAGTATTGGAGATGGGCGACAGCTGGCATTGCTTAGAAACTTAAAATGAGATGACCAGATTTCTAATTTATAAAACTGGGACAGCACATGTCAGGAAAACATCATGAGAGGCTTTCTGAAACTATACCTCTTCTTGTCATCCTGAACTGAAACTGAACAGAACAGCCTCAAAGTTAGGTAACAAGCCAACACTAAAAGTAGATTGCTTGGTTTGTGTACCTTCATTATGTCGTAGACATTCAGAAGAACACACAAACACTTGTGAATGCCTTGGAAATATATCACAGTGCATCAGAAATAATTTTTTTTCACTATGCATGAAGCTAATATTAAACACTGGCTGTGGTAACCAAGCTCACTATGATCTTCTATAAAGAAGGGAAAATAAAATAGCTGTACAGTTATGAGGTATGAAATAAATGGAAACCCTGTTGTGCTGAAGTCACTGTTTTTCAGGTAGCAGGTGGAGAAGAACAACAAATTCTGGGCTAGCGTCACCATTCTATTCACATAGAGTGCTACACCATCCATTGAAATCTCTTACCAATTATCAGTATATAAGAATGGGCCCACTAACATTAAACTCAAAAAGAAATATTAATTCATAGCATTACCTCTTCCCATTTTCCCCACAACTATGTAATTAGATTGATTTGACAGAAAGAAAATAAAGCATAGAGTCGGGAAGGAATTTCCATGGATGAGTGTGGATTTGAATCTGGATTTCCCCAAGCAATTCAACATCTTGCCCATGGTGCCAAAAGTGGTTTCAATGTGTTGTGGAGAAGGTCATATACAGTAGGAGAAGACATAATATAAATACAAGCCAGAAACTTTAAGTATTAACCTATCTTATTTTAACATAAATTCTATGGAATATGCCCAACTGATTGATTAGATGGAATAAGACTAGGTTAGGGAATCTTACAAGTAAATAAGAAGATGGTTTAAGGAATGGACAGATTTGCTCAAATAGAATTAGCCAGTGGTCATAAAGAAATAGTAGAATGTCCTGGGTTAACTTAAACTGTAGTCAATCTATTATCATATGGATTTTTCAGGCCTGAAAAGAAGTAAGTTGGAGGCAGAAGAAGTGATGGAGGAAAGTGAGAAGTATGCAGAGTGCAAAGAAAGTCTGATTTGTGAGAAACTGCATTAAAATGTCTTTAAAAATTCAGTTCATCTATTCCACATTCAAATCTATGTTTCTTGTTCTTTATTCCAAGCACTGCCATTTTGATGGAATGTTCTAAGGAATGAATGTGTTCCCCATGACTAAACCCTGATTTATATCTCTTTTTTGTATAAAATCAACCTATATTTCCCTGACAGCATATATGACATTAAGTCCATTGGCAGTGTTGCTAGAACAGATAATGCCCTCGGTTTCTGTTACTATGTTATGATTTGTCATTTTTGTTGGTCAGTAACTGCTTTACATTAAGTGGCTTGCCTGTAAGCAAGCTGATCTGCACTGTAACTTGAGAAATGAAAAATCTATTTGTGTGTCTCTTGGCAGAAGATGTATAGATATAGTAGTGTCATACTGCCTGATTATACAAAATGGTGGCCTCTTTTGAGTTCCAGGTCCTACATGACATTGCAATGTGTGAAGATTTCTAGAGGGAAAGAACTGTGTGGTGTATGCATGCATGCACACACACAAACAGGGGTATATATGTTAGACTAGGCATGGGGAAGATTCAAAACCTTATTGTAAGTATTCATTGACTCACCAGTGAATTTTGCATACAATTACTTCCATTTATATCAAGTGTCTCGTTTTTTTCCTCTGATGATGGGTTAGAGTTAGGATTAGGTCTATTGATTGATGGTTGACTATTACCTCTGCAAATTTATGTACCCATGTCATATTTATCACAATGACATTTTACATCTGTGGCCAGCAAAAACATGTTGGATATGAGTTTTATGGTGGCCAAGAAAGAAGAGTCCTAAATTCTCTCACCTTCATGCTCCTTCTCCAGTTTAGAGTCCTGACATCTGCACTGCAAAAATACTTACTATTATTAGGTGGCAGAACATAATAAACATTTTCTGTATCACTTTCTGTTGCTTATTGATCAGCCAGATTTCTGCAACTCAAATCTAGATTTTGTTATTGCAGCAGTCATTGTAAAGAATCAAAAACAAGCAAATTCATTAAAGGCATTCAGGCATATCTAGATTTTCTCTTAAAAATGTTTGGCCTCCGCACACACAAACCAACTAGGCAACAGTTGGGGCATGACAAAAGTTTGTTGTGACCTGAACTTTATTTGCAAGCTACAAAAAGCATCTTTCTTTGAACACTTCGTTTGTAAGCGGTAAGTAATCCCATGACACTCACCACTGAAAACACAGTGTGTGCCTCATGCATCATTTCAAGATGTTTTGCCAAAGGGGAAATCCTACTGTGGTTCAATATTAAAATGTTGGGTTTATGGAGAAAAATGTTCTAAAATTGAAGCAGATGGAGTGAGTTTGTTTTGGTGCTGTTTTGTATTTAATGCTCCATACAGCTTTATAGTTTGTAAGTAGCTTCTATCAGCCATTCTTAACAACGCTTCACTGTGGTTCAAGATCATGTACCCCCTTTTCCTCCCCCCCATCTCTTTTTCTTTTTAATCAGATGAAAATGGAGCTGTGAAGATGCTTACCAATCTGTATATCAGTATGGGGCCAGATAAATCAGTTATTTAAACCTATTCTCTGCAAAGTTAAAATATTCCTGGTGAATGGGTTATCTGTGACAGGTGATAACTAATTTGTTTTTCCATATGTCTAAATTTTAGTTATGCTTAGAAACATGTGGAGACCAGTTTCATGATCTAACACAGTAATATCATCAGACCAAATTCTTTGAGCCTCAAGCTCAGTGGCCTGAAGCACCTTTTACCAGCTATTGTGGTTGGTTGCACCGTGAGTCAGATGTTTACACTGGATTTGGCATTTTTATCCCCCCATGAGTCCTTCACATGGACTTGGGATAGGCAGATGTTGTTGTTTAATAATTAAAGGTATCATTGCAGGATGTAAGCTTTTCCAAGTACAGGTGCCTTTTGCAATTGACTGGTGGTGATTTTGTCAATGCTGATGGTGTTCCGATGGAGGTCCAGATGTTTTGGGATTGCACCCAAGGTGACTATGACTATTGGTACTATCTTTGATTTCTTTTGCCACATTTAGTCTACTTTTCCTTGCAAATCTTTGCATTTTGTGGTTTGTTTCTCTTCTACTCTGCAGTCTCCAAGTACTAGTATGTCCATTAGCAACACCTTTTTTAAAAAAATTGTTATCAACTATTGTTAAATCTGGACTCTTATCTGGCAGTTACTAGTCTGTTTGAATTCCAAAGACCCAGAGCACTTTAGCTTCTTCATTTTCTGTTACTTCCTCTATTTTGTGATCCTACAAGTTCTTGCTTGTATTTCTTGCAATTCCAATGGACCATTGTTGTCACTTTGTCATGTGGCTGATTGTAATCAGTCTGTGTGATCTCACAGCAGTTAACTAGGTAGTTCACTGTTTCTTCAGTTTCTTTGGAGGAGCTCTCTTCTCTGTTTTGGCTTTGTGTACTTTTGTTTTTTAAGACTTGGTCTTAGAAATGTTGAGAAGAAATTATCTAAAGCAGGTAAAAACCTTGCCCATCTGTCTTTCCCTAAGTCCTCTAGCCATCAACAACCACTTTATCATGTCTAATATCCAAACCTAAAATTTGAAGTCACATGCTGAAGTCACTCCAATTTATTCTAAGTATCTCCCACCAGACATCAGGTGGTGGGTTAAAATGGATAGATTTTGTCATTTTTATTTTTATTTTTTGGGTATGTTTATTGTAATGCCTTACAATATTATTGTAATGCCTTATATGGCCTTACAACATTTTCCTTGACTTAAGCCTGCAGGTGTTGATAAAGCAATGTCTTGAAGGATATTGTAATAACCTGATATGGATTTGAATAGATTCTCAAATAGACAGATTCCTTCCTGCCTTAAAGATACCTTTGAACTGATGGATGGTTAATTTTGCACATGGAAAGAGAGTGTGGTTTGTTTTTGTTTTTTGCCTATGTATTCTTTCCTTATATAGCCTCTCTAGGCATATTCTATATTAACAACCTTCCAGGGCAAATTTCACAGAAATAGGCTAGGCAATCAAACAATGAACTATCAGCAAAATGAGTGCTTTTTCACTATTGCCAGCCAAAGCATTTCATTAGCAAATATTCTCTTATAGGATTTCTGGATCCATGTCATTACTATAATCAATTTCCATAATGATGATTTGGTTAATTTTTATTTTGTAGACTGCCTTGAACCTAAATTGAATGGCCACAAAATAGTAAACCAAGTAAATGAAATTTAACTATGCTGCTATGATGTGTTTTATTACCAACAGCAGGCATTCAATTATTCTATTGTAGGCTAAAATGTACACTCTTCTCTCTAACTAGCAATTCATGCACAAACACATGCAGATTTGTAAAAAAAAGAAAATTCTTTCCTTCATTCCTTGCCTTTCTCCCTCCTTCTCCCTCTTCTATGTGAGACAAATACAGATTTTAAAAAATCAGATTGTTATTTTATCTATTCAAAGCTTCCTTTTCTTTACAGAGGCTTCATGTACATTGACCCAGCACTACAATAAATAAACATCACAGCTGTACTGAAAAGAATGGAGATTTTCAGTGGAGCCCTTGGAAAAATGCACTTCATAGTTATTCACAATTTAGAAAAATAGATCATGATCAACCATGGGAATCAGGGGTGCAAGGCCAACTTCTCAGGTGGTTTCCCACCAAGAAATGTTCTAAATTTATCCACTTTCTTAAAAGATTGTTCTGAAGATAAGACTTTTAGGGGGGGGGGAAGCATGTACATAGCAATTGATATACCTAAATTGCTGAAAGTGACAACGAATTCAAAAGCTGGTGCTATGAATAAAAGGGGAGAAGGGAAAAGACATCCAAAATTCTAGGTCTGATGCCTGATATTGGCCTTAATATTAACTATCAAAACTGAAAAGATGTTCAAATGTGTTAACAATTTTTTTTAAATGAAATACACTGGTTTGTTATTAGCAAAGTCTTTGATACCACTTACAAATATTGTATGTAAGGTCTCTCCATTCTACAAGTCACCCTCTTTTCTTCAGGAAAGAAAGAACCTTACATCAAGATCAATAATAGAATGAAATGCTGATGACGCAGTGGTTGGAATGCAGTATTGCAGGCTTACTCAGTCCACAGCCTAGAGTTCGATCCTGATGAGGCTCAAGGTTGATTCAGCCTTCCATCCTTCGGAGGTTGGTAAAATGAGGAGCCAGATTGTTGAGGGCAATATGCTGACTCTGTAAACAACCAGAGAGTGTTGTAAAGCACTATGGGGAAGTATATATGTATGTCTAAATGCTATTGCTAAAACCCATATTCTATGTTTCAATAAATCATCACAAGAACAGCTTTTTCCTGAACACCATCACTCTGCTAAATAAATAGTTCCCTCCACACTATTTATTAAGTCTGCATTACTGTTGTTCTCATCGTTCCATCACCCACCCACCCCACTATGATTATAACTTGTTGCTTGCATCCTTAAGATTTATATTGATTATTGTCTCCTGGTATGATTTGACTGCTTATTTGTACCCCCACAACTATCATTGAATGTTATATCTTGTGATTCCTGATGAATGTACAGTTTCCTTTGTTGTACACTGAGAGCATGTGCACTGAAGACAAATTATTTGTGTGTTCAATCACACTTGGCCAATAAAGAATT
>JANHFJ010003069.1:37089-48593 GCA_032468195.1 Cerberus rynchops
ACTTGCTGTACACCGCCCCGAGTCCCTAGGGAGAGGGGGCGGTATATAAATCCAAATAATAAATAATAAATAAATAAATAATAAATAAATGAAAGTTTTTTTTTAAAAAAAAAACAGTGTTCTGTAATTCAACCTCTCTATTTTCCTGCAACCTACTGCCATAAAACGGAATGCCAAATACGTTCAGGAAATACTTCAGAATTATTGCCAAATTCAGCAGTTATGTTTCTTTCACAGCCACTTATTAATGATTTCCTTTCACTTGCAAGTTCATAAAGAGGGTTTTTTTAAAACTGTAAAAACTAATTATGCTGCAAACTTCATTGTTGACTTGATAAACAACCTAGAATGCATTGCATTTCAGGGGGATTATCCCAAATCCATTGCCATGATACAGAACGTTATATATTATAATTCACATAAGCTTTATGTACAATTGGGATTCTCCATTCACTTCATAAAAATGACACTTCCATCTAATGAAGTGGCTGTATAGAACTCAAGCAAGACTAGGGATACAATTAGAAATGGCTTTTCAGATAATGAGAATATTCTGCATTTATGGCTGAAAAATGACATTTAATGCAGATATGTGATTTTAGTGTACAACAATGTTGTAAAAATTCATCATTTATTTTAAGTCTTTCTAACATAGTCAATAGGATAACAGGGAAAATTGTATTTGATTTGTTAGAGGATTTCCACTAGACATGAACAAACAGGCAAGTTTGGCTTAGGAGCCAATAAAAATATGTCAAAGTCATCTGATACAGGCAAGAGAGGTTGTATCATCCTAAATTGTGGTGGCAGGTTCACATATCTGAATATCTACCATACCACAAACATTTTGCTACAGAACATTGGCAGATCAGGAAATACCTGAGTTTTTTTCACTGACATGTTATGCTTACACAGGAATTTGACAGTAGCTTTTAAGATTAAAAAGACGCATTAGCAGTCAATATATCTCAAGGGTCAAGTTGTGGATTTTATACAAGAAACACAGAAAACGTATAGGAATGACTACTTGCACATCTGCTGTTACTACTTCCTGAAACCTTTCTTGTCACCAAACTAAATTGCCCTTTAGTATAAATTTCTCAGACGGAGGAAACAGGGTTGCGAAAGATGTTTGTTAAAATAAGCAGCTTGCAGGAAAATTCATAGAAAGATGCATATAAAAGAACTTTCCTGTAGATTTGGGAATGAATTTATACTGATGGAGAAATTAGGCAGAATGAACTTGTGGAAATTACAGAAACGGAAAGAAATTATTCATTCATGGTGAGGACACCAAATCTTGGACAGCAACACAGAGCAAAGCTAGCAATTTTGCAAGTAAGACAAGCAGGCAAAGTGTCTCAATACAGATTTGAAGCATGAGGCAGGATCTTACACTGTTGAAGAGAGTAAAACAGAAGTCCATTCACCTGGTGTCATACATAGTTTAAAGGACCAGTGACTGTTACAGATGCTATCCAGGAAAGTTTGCGACTGGCACACAAAGGTAACTATACAAAAGCTCTCCTGAATACAACTATTCCTATTCCTCATGCAAAGGGCTGAGAGCCTAAAGGAACTCCCAAATTGCTGATCATCTCCAAGCAGGGACATATGACCCTGTTCAGAATCAGAGATAGAATTACTCTAGAATCATTAAGATTGCAGTCCCAGAGCCAGTCTGTTTGGATGGATTCTGCTGAATTCTATTCCTCCACATCCAGACTGACTACTTCCAGGCCCTCGGTCTATCTTTCTTCCACATCCCCTGTTAGGGCCTAGGGATTATAGTATCATCAGCACTTTGATGATACCAAACTCTGTATCTACAGATGATTTCTCCCAGTGGCTTCGTATCAATGTTAAAAAGGGTGAAAAGAGGAGGAATTCATTGCTTGTATGTACACTGAGAGCTTATGCACTGGAGACAAATTCCTTGTGTGTCCAATCACCCTTGGCCGATAAAGAATCCTATTCTATTCTATTCTATTCTATTCTATTCTATTCTATTCTATTCTATTCTATTCTATTCTATTCTATTGGAAAATACAAATTTGTTTTTTTTTAATGAAATACATGATTTTTTGGATTATACCACAAAAGGATGGTTAGAATATGAATTTCAGAAAGTTAATAATGGATTAAGGGTGCATATTGATTTAAAATTATATCTTGGATTTAATTAGAAAAAAAATCTCATAAGAAAATACCCTTTTTAAGGATTTGGGGGACCTTGAAGGTTGAACACTAGAGGGAGCAAGAGAATGAAGAAAAGAATGAAACAAATTCTATAACAGAAGCAATTGAACTTTTGTCAATCATTTTTGAAAATATCAGCTTCTTGATAAAATGAACAGAGTGTATTGCAGTTAAATTACAGAACAAGAACAAGCTAAAATTGATACATTTGAAATTATTTTGAAGAGGGACATAAACCATGATAACGGAGAAAAATATGGATATACAAATGAATTGATGGATTTTTTTTTATAAAGTAGATATATAGTTATTGAGTCAGGAAATGGATTTGGATTTTTTTTTCTCATCGGATATACTAAAGCATTAAAGTCTTGAAGAATTTAACTGGAGAAGGATAAAAGAAAAAGACAAATGTTACAAAAAGACAAATGTATGACATATTTGCCTTGAATATGGGACAGGCAAAACAAATTGATTTTTTGTTCTATTCCACATGTTTTTATAAGCCAAAATGTGACATATTTAGGTTTGGCCTTCATATTGTCTTAAGTCAACCATTGTAGTGTTGCTTTATTATGATTTCCAGGGTCAGTGAATTGATAGAATCTAGCTGAATATTAAATTTGATATCTTCAATTAATGATAACTATGTTCTGTGTTCTGTGGCTCAGTGCAACATGAGAATCTAATCGATATTCTGTTGTGTATCAAGATTACAATGAGGTTCCATTGAATGGGATTATTGATCTGAAAAGATTCCTTTTAGTTTTATTATACTTTCTTCTCTGTATAACTTCAATACAATTGAATTCTGGCAACAGGAGACTGTATAATCTTTGTAATGAATCTAGCACAAATGGCTCTTTAAAATTATACAACAATCTCCTGAAGCATATTCACAGTTATGGTTATTTCTGGTTTCCCCATTCTGATACTACAGTTATAGCTTCTGTCTCAATTTGCTTTGGCAGGAAGGATTTGCTGTGATCAGTCCAGATACTTATATAATCTTCTCTTCTCAGTGACATTTTTTTGCCTTTGAAATAGACCCTGGTTAAAGCAAGGTACACAACATTGCATGCAGATTACATCCATGTGAATGGATAGAAGAAATGACTGACTTTTTTCAGATTATGTAATTACTGTGATGCATCCATGTGTAACACTCTCCACCCAGGGGAAGATAAACTCTATCATTTGCAGAACCAAATTGCTGCTGGAGCTTAATGCCAGTCAGGTAGACATCCCTTAAAAATCCAGGCTGCATTTAAGGGGCCTCCTTCTGTGTAGGATATAGCAACACTTGTGCCAAGGAATCTCAAATATTTGCTTCCTAAAGCAATTAAGTTAGTGGCAGCAGTAGCATATGCTTTCCTATTTTATCTAAATAGCCACTGCTAAGATGCCCTCTAGAATAAAGAGGAACAAAGACAAATTCTTCTTTGCCTGTTTCATTCATGGATTCTGTATGAGAAAGGATTACAAAGATGGAACTCCTGGTGACACCCTGGAAACAGTGAAGGACCAGCCCAAGGTTCTTCTGCGAGCTCCATTTTCACTGGGAGAGGGTTTCAGGAGGCTGTGGCAGCCAAAAATGTAGCTGAGGAGCCAGTTTTTACTGGCAGAGCACTTGGACCAACAGATGTGCCCCCAAAACGCATGATGTCAAGCTGGCCATGCCCACTCTGGCCACACCCCGCCTTCCCTGAGATCAAACACAACCCTGATGTGGCCCTCAATGAAATAGAGTATGATACCCATTCTATATAGCAATAACAATAGCACATAGACTTATATAGCACTCCATAATGCTTTGCAGCACTCTCTGGGCAGTTTACAATGTCAGCATGTTGTACCCCAAAAAATGGATTCTCATCTTACCAATCTCGCAAGGCTGTCTTGGTTCCTGATCTGTGCACTGTGTTTTAAGAGGAACCAGAAGATGTGTAGGAGAAAGAGATTTTTTTGCTGTAGCTGGTCTGAGAACTTTGTACTTGTTATTCTTGACTTGGAGGAAAAAAAACCATTTTGATAGATTAAAAAGTTGCCTCATGCTGAAGACAGCACACAGCAATTTTCTTTGTTCCAGGATGTAGAACATAAACATGGTGTGGAAATGAACCTATCTCCTAGAAAGAAATGATTGATGATCAGATAAATACTCTTAGGAGGCTCTCCAGAAGTTAAAAGGCTTAATCATAAACTAGAAAGCCATTGGTTAGGAAAGTTGGTTTTACCTTGGGCATTGCAGGTTCATCATTTCATTGAGGCCCCATTTGGATTATCTCTATAGTCCTTTTTAATTTTCTCGATTCTAATAACAATTGAAATAAGCCAATGCACAAAAGAAATCTGTGCTTTTGTAACCCATTGCTGGTAACCAATGACATTTACTTTTTCACATTTTTTAAAAAAACTCTTAAAATAGTTTGTAAGTAATATGATGTCCCAGTTTGCTTCTTAATTTTCTTAATACACATTTTTTAAAAAACTTGGTAAGAGGAAAGGATTTATGCTTCAGACCACCAATCTGTGGCAAACAGTGGAAGGCTCTTTGGAAGCAAATGTAGTCTGCAGAATGATCAGTGTGCTTACAAAGAGGTGCAGAGCTGTTCAGTGAACTGATTTACCAGCTGGTACTTCTGATCCGAGTACGGTACTTAAGATGCTAGAAGATGCAGGCAAACAATCTGGGAAACACAACCCCCCCCCCTTTCTTTTTGTCCCATTAGCCCTACGTGAGCTACAAATTATCTCTCTGGGTAACGTTACTGGTTCTGAACTGAAGCAAGAGATGAAATTAGCTCTCAACTAGCTTGGCATTTGTGTGTTTTATTTACCACCTTTTTGTGTTCTGCATGCAGTTTTAATTGGGCATTCTAAGTATTCACCAGTGCTCAGTTTCTTGGATTGATGGCTGAAAGAAGACCAAAATATTTTCACCTTGCAGATGTTGAGATGAAGGTTGTTTGGTATGGCTAGGCAGATCTCAAATTTATTTAATAAATCACATTAGTTGTTGCTTCCCAAAGCTCATGTTATCTTGAATAGGTAATTTAAGCACTGTTCTTGAAGCATTCCCTTTACAAAATGGAAATCACATGCTATGCAGTATAGCAAAGAAAAGAGAATATTCAGAAATAAATGAGTAGATGTATCAATGCTCTAGTAACTTGCTCCAGGGTTACAACTGAGTGAAAACGGCACTTTTACTGGTTGACGTAGTCTTTTATTGCCTGCTTGCCATTAGAACTTGAAAATGATGTCCCTCCAAAGTGATTTTTAATCTTTCAGTTATCATGTGATCTGAGCCAGGTGGAGTGAAAACCTGTGAAAGTCAGTGTTCTCTTTGGGATATAACTTTTTATGGTCACTGGGCTTCCTGCTAAATCTACTCCACAGTCCAGGATGCCTGCAGCCTTATGTAGCTAAATTATTTCCTTGTCACTCATGTACGACTCTAGGGCATGGTACTGATCTCTGTTTCTTGGCCAAGGGATGAATTGCCTTTTACAATTACAATTACAAATTTTACAATTACAATTACAGTTAGAAATCCTAGTATCAATTACTTTTTTTTTCAAAGCTTCCTCAGTATACATTTAAGAAATACATTTTAGTCATGCTGTCTTTTGTTCACGGTGTTGGTTGGAACATGAAAATGAACAACAGAGCAAGGTACCCCAATATACCAATAAAAGTTCTAATCAATTATTAAATGCGAACTGTGTCTTGACATTTCATTCATTCTAAGAATTAAAAAGGCTAAAAGAAAACATTGGAGGTTTTCTTTATCTATTAATTCTAGTCATTCTTCATATTATGCTCCAAATGACTCCAAAGCTTCTGGGTTTTTTAATTTACTTTGCATTTTTATTTTTTCCTCTGAAAGTCAAGGAAAAACCTGGCATCTTTATTTTGTATATTTTATGGGCTTTCAAGATCTGGGGAGAACTTTTGCTTTGGGCTTATGTAGTTGTACTAATAAATTGTTTAATGACTTTTTCATAGTGAGAACACTTTCTTTACCCAAATTAATCTGCCTATTACTTTCTATATTGTTGATTCTGCTGTCAGTGAGTAGATTCAGAAAGGTCAGCTTTAATTATAAATTAAACCTTTTAAAATGTTATCAGTTTTTCAATGAACTCAATTTTATTTGGAACATATTATTTAATTTAATGGTGGCCCAGATTAGATTTTGTAATATTTGAACTTTTCTTGAAACTCTAGACTTGACTGACCTTGATAGCACTGCAGATCTAGAAAGCTCTGTAAAGTTTATTTTCCAATTCTCAACAGAAGATCATTTTTCTTGGATTAATTAGAATTAGAGTAAAGAAGAGGACAAACACACACTCAATTTCATATTTCCTAGATAAGCAAGAACCAAATCAGGCTCTGAAATTTCTGATTTAATTAATATACAATAGTGATGATGTTGCTAATATTCTTCTATTGGAGAATCATTTGGAAGATTATTCCCTCTATTAAAAAATGGAATAATTGTTACAACCATTGTCAGGTAGCAATAGCAATAATACTTAGACATATATTGCTTTACAGTGTTTTACAGCCCTCTCTAAGTGGTTTATAGAGTCAGCCTATTGCCCCCAACAATTTGAATCCTCATTTTACCCACCTTGGAAGGATGGAAGTTTGATTCAGAGGAATTATTGAGTCAGTCATCTGCAGCTTTATAACTGTCTGGTTTGGTTCTGCAACCCAACAAGACAGACACAGACTACAGTGGATAATTAGAACTGCAGAAAAAACAGTTACTACCAACTTGCCTTCCACTGAGACCTGTATACTGCACAAGTCAAAAAGAGGGCTGGGAAAATATTTACAGATCACTCGCATCCTGGACATAAATTGTTTCAACTCCTACCCTCAAAACAATGCTATAGGGCACCGCACATCACAATATACACAAGAACAGTTTTTTTTTCCACGAACGCCATCACTCTGCTAAACAAATAATTCCCTCAACACTGTCAAACTATTTACTAAGTCTGCATTATTATTATTCTCATCGTTCCTATCACCTATCTCCTCCCACTTATGACTATAACTATGTTGCTTGGATCCTTATGATTTATACTGATTGTTTCCTAGTATGATTTGATTGCTTATTTGTATGCTATGACTATCATTAAGTGTTGTATCTTATGATTCTTGATGAGTGTACTTTTTCTTTTTATGTACACTGAGAGCATATGCACCACAGTGCCTTTTTCTGCCATCAGTTTTCTATGAGTCACATTATATGACTAATTCTTGTGCATCAGGTAACGTTCAGATTTTATCTTTGAATGTAGAGGGTAAAAAAACAAAAGTTCCTGCTCTTATTATATAGCACTCTTGTTCAGAATGATCCAGAAGTTTCTGATGTTTTCTTACTGATATGAAGAAAGGCGGAGGAGTGTTTATTATCCCATAAAGAGATAGCGCTGTGGCCTAGCAGTGAAGATGCTCACCTTCCACTCAGAAGGTTGAGAGTTCACTCTTAGGTAGCGGCAGATGTTTCTCTCCTGCGGCACAAAGAAAAAAAATATCTCCACGTGAGATCAGGAAGGACATCTGGCTAGTAAATGCTCAGTTCCATCCAGTTACCCTGAGTCTACCCAAATGAAGGAAGTACAGGGGAAGTTTTTTAAAGAGATATATGAGAATGTTGAAGAATATGTTAAGATTATCTCCTCAGTACATATTTGATGCAAAAAGAAAAGTATAGATTTCCTTCATGATATACCGTACGCTCTTTCTATAGATGTAGAAATGTTCCTCTTATATAAAAATGTTTTGAGTGATTTCATAATATTTACAAGATGATCAACATCTTCTTAATCTATAGAACGAGACCTGTACAATGTGGCCTTATAAAAAATTCAAATTACTTCATCAGTGATAGCCATTCTGACTGGATACAGCTTTTTAAGATATTGGGTTGAAGCATCTCCTCAACACTCAGTTTACTAATCATTTTAACAGCAACTGAATTTGTGGCTTGCTTTGTGCACAGCATATACCATTCCACTTTTGCCACTTTTTGTAATATTAAAATATTAATTATTTTAAGATATTATATATTTATTAATAAATAATAATATATTATATTCATTAATAAATATAATAAATAAATTGCTGGTCATTTATACATTATTTTTATGTAGTTGAGTTTCACAGAGCTGGCTATTTTCCACTGCAATTATTTTTTTTAAATTAATCCAACATTAACATCTAAGATTCAAACATAGCTGGAATATTGGGCAGGGGAGGGAAATCTGGCTTACCATCATCAATTAATTGGCATCTCTTCAAACTGTGATGACAAGCAAATATACTCAAGAGAAAAACAGATCAACATTTGGTCTCTCTCCACCAAGCAATGCTGAATAGCATGACCACTGCTTTTAACAGCAAGCATTTAGCTTTATTTTTTTTAAAAAATGCTTTTTTTTAATATAGAGATACACTTTTAAAGGGTTAGCATTTATTATGACGAACTGGGTTTTCTTTGAGCTAATAGCCAGCCTGAATCTGCTCATTGATTTGCACGAAAAAATTAGACATTGTGAGTCTATTTGGCAAAATTCCTCCAGCATGCGGGTCTGGAAGTCATGCCCCTAGCCTGAACTCCTTCAAGCAAGTTCATAATAAATCTGACACTCCATAAAGTAACCACTTCCATTAGCGCCCTACTGCTGCACCAGCCAAAACCTTGCAACTGGATACCTCAACACTTCTGAGCTGCCCAGCCAAGCCTGACTCCATACTGAGTTCTCAGAAATTCCATCTTCGATTCCCCCCACCCTGGAGAGTGCAATACGTCATACTAAATTGTATATATTAAAAACCAATATATTGCAATTGTTGTGAAAAGAGCCTAGCCTTCTTCTACAAAAGGTATTTGGCTTGAATAGAAATTGTGACAATGTTAATGGAAAGAACCAAATTTGAATTATTATTTTTTTTGTTGTTGTTGTTGGGAGTTTACAAATTGAAAGAACTTTCAGCTATTCCAGTAAAAGATATGAAATGCGTCTGCTAAGTCTTTGCCTTTGGTTCCAAATGACAGCTTATCGATACGCTAGAAAGGAAAACTTATTAAAAGAGCACAATCTATAGCATTTAGGGGAGTAAAAATACTTCGTTTGCACCAAAAGAAGTACAAATTATGCACCTTTCATTTTTATTTGTTGATCGAATCTATGCAGATCTTCCGTACGTTTGGGTCAATTACTGTGCTCCTGCTGTTTACTGGAAGGAAAAGTGAACTTAAAAGCTACATTTTGGATCCTGGATGGGATGAATCAGAGGTGGTCTGAAAATTTTAAAATCTAGAAGACAGGTTCCCAATCCCCGATCAGCAGCCCAATAGCAAGCCACAGTCAGTGGTGGGATTCAAGTAATTTAACAACTGGCTCTCTGCCCTAATGACCAGCTGAACCAGCAGTTCTCCAAACTGCTTAGAAAGTTAACAACTGGTTCTAGCAAATAGGCGTGAATTGGTTGAATCTCATCTCTGGCCGCAGTCCATTGGGAACTGGGCCATGTAAGCAATGGGAAAGCATGCCAAACCACCCCTTCTCTCCCCATCCCCAATACCACCACTGCCAGTCAGTTGGGAAAGGCTGGTCTTGAACTAAGTCCAAGCCAGGTGCCACTCTTAGCAGTATCACTGAAATCAGTAGGCTATTTTGTTAGTGGGAATCTTTTGAAATATTAAACTATAGAGCCAGCTTTTTATTTTGTGGGGAACAGCGAAGGAAAAGGATATATTCTTATGGTAAAGAGATTCCATGGTATTTTAGTTTATGCACCTAGTGTACCATTAAATAAAAGTTATTATGACACAAAACTCATCTTTTCTTTATATAAATCAGAAAAACTACTGTGTCTGCCTATCTGGCTAGCATACACATGATTGCATATTATGTTTTTCACACTGAATAATCAATTGTTCTTTTGTTTTCATGTCATGGATGAATCTTTTAACCAAGATTCTTAACATCATTAAAGATCTGTAACTCACTGCATCTTTGCTAACATAATTGCATTAAAGAAACCAGGCTGATTCAGTGAAGTATCAGACATCTTCTTATGAAGTGATATCTTATACACACCTAAGGCTTCTTAGTGATTTTGCTTGGAAAATGTATTATGCTAAAAATGATGTCATTGTTAAGTAACTGTTGCAACTGTTGATAACTCCTAATATTCCTGTATTAAGCTTTCAAGTTGCTGCTGGATGTGCTAATACTGTGTGATTAAAAAAAATGAAGCAATTACATGCCTAAGCAATTACATTGAAAAAGTAATTACTGACAGATAGAAGCCTAATGATCAGCATTTACTATAAAAATAGGAAGGTGTCATAATGTATTAGCACCATCTGCTTTTTACCAAGTTCTTCAAATGTATAATTGGCCAGAGACAGCTCTAACTTTTTTCCTGGACAACTGCAAGAATTTTTCATTAAGAAATGAAAATAAAAATAACACTGGATAAACTCCAGCAAGAACATAAAGATATTATCTGGATTGTTCTGAATGATACTTGAAAATGCAATGCCATGCTATAGCAGGGATGTCAAATTCAATTTCATTGAGGGCCGCATCAAGATTGTGTTTGACTTGGGGGGCGGGCTGGAGGTGGCATGGCCAGGGTGGGTGTGGCCAGCTCGACATCACTCACGTCAGAGCGCCTGTGGCAGCCTAAGCGCTCTGCCAGAGAAAATGAGCTCCTGAGCTCCATTTTTGGCTGCGACGGTTTCCTGCAACCCTCTGCCAGTGAAAATGGAGTTCGAAAGGGTTGCACATGGCACTCCTGAGCTCCCTTTTCACTGGCAGAGGCACCATGGGCCTTTGCTGTTTCCTGGGCCAGATCTATGCACTCCGCAGGCCGCATCCAGACACTGGGCCTTGAGTTTCACACCCCTGTTCTATAGCATACACACATATACATTAAAGAGAGAGAAAAGTCTACAATTAGCTCCCTTTTCCAATTACCTACTGTATATTGTTGTATCCCTTATGAGATCAAATAAAAATAATTAATTATTTCAACTACATGTTTTGTTTAAGCATATGGCTGTCCAACACATTTCATTATTCTGGGTGACTAACAATACTTTAAAAACCAACTAAGAAATCAGCCAAAAATATATATCCTTTCTGGATCGGGGCGCTCTTCGCACAGTCACTTCTGCCCTTGTGACTTCCAGTCTGGACTATGCCAATGCTCTCTACATGGGGCTCCCCTTGAAAAGCATCTGGAGGCTGCAGTTAGTGCAGAATGCG